>VMDO01014198.1:0-55419 GCA_007922755.1 Pedetes capensis | reverse complement strand
TCGGATCCCCTTTTTTGGGAATAGGCACAAATATGGATCTCTTCCAGTCAGTTGGCCAAGTAGCAGTTTTCCAAATCTGTTGGCATAAACATGTTAAGACCTCCAGTGCTGCATCTGTTTGTTGAAACATCTCTATTGGTATCCCATCAATTCCTGGAGCTTTGTGTTTCGCCAGTTCTTTCAAGGCAGCTTCCACTTCGTCCTTCAACACCATTGGTTCCTCTTCATATGCAACCTCTTGGAATGGTTGGTCATCTACCAATTCTTTCTTGTATAATGACTCTGTGTATTCTTAGAAAACCAAAAGGGAAGAACACGCTCTGTGTTTCTCAAGCTTAAGGAAGTGAAGAAAAAATTCAAGCCTCGAGTGGCAGTAGTGAAAGATTCTACAGGGAAAATATTAAATGATGCAGGAAACATCAAAAGAAGATGGGAAGAATACACAGAGTCATTATACAAGAAAGAATTGGTTTCCATATTTAGTCTTCTACATTTGTTAGGATGGCTGTCTCTTCCTATTTCATTTTGGGGTCTTGTTAGTGTACAATCTCTTCTCTTGACATCTTTGTCCCCAGTGTTACTCAGAGAGGACAAAGCAAACTATTGCTATAGTAACAAGTCTATCCAAAGCCTAATTTGTAATTTGAATTATGCTGATTTTAATCCAGCTAAAACTTAAGACATTACCCAAGGAAAGGAAATAGTAGGGATAGTGTAGAGTAGGTTTTATGTTAGACAATAATTGTGGTAAAGATATCAATGGCAGAAGGATGAAAATCAGGTGGCAGTAGGGGGAGGAGGAAGAGAGAAAACAGTATTAGATAGGAATAAGGGAAAAGAGCAGGCAGAAAGAAGACTGTTGGAGAGTGGGTAAGAAATATGCAAGTGAAAATATCAATGTGCTGTACATGGTAGAGAAACACATATAAGGTTATGCAAACATTGAAAGAGTTGTAACAAGTACAAATATAAAAATTCCTTTCCTTAACAAAAAAAAATTGAGTTCAACTAACATTGAAAGTATTGTAATCAAACCGCTAGCATAACCTGAAAGGAAAAAAAGATTAAAAATTTGAAAAATAAAATGAATAAAAATATGTAAAATTAAAAAAATATATAAAATTTCAAGAAAGGAAAAAGGAAAAATAATAGAGAGGAAAAAAACAAAACAAAACAAAACCCCCGACTTCAGTGTTATGTTCCTGTCCACTTTTGCACAGTTCCATCTGGTTGTCTATCATCCAGGCCTTGCCTAGGAAGTGCCGCCTGCCCAGCTGGATACCGGCTATTGTCCCAGAGAAGTCCCAGCAGTCACCCCACCTCCGTAGGAGCCAAGCCCAGCTGTTGCACACTAACTCAGTTTGCAGCTAAGTTGGTTTGGATGTTTGCTTGTTTCAGGGTCAGTTGGCCACAGCTTATACCTCTGACTTGGGTTCTGTGCCCGCCCCCCAAGCTGTTTATGTGATTATTGGGACTCTGGGTATGGCTCGGGGCCTTGCCTGGGTGTGACCATGGCCAGATCAGCAGGCCTGTGGGCTTGCTTCTGGTCTCCCCACAGTCCTGTGAGTGGCTTGCCTCTGTCTCACACACAGGTGCTGTGGAGATGCCTTCCCAGGGTCCCTGTGCAGTCATTTGGCTTTGTTTACTGCCAGGCTACTAGCAGTCTGGGGTGTCTGGATTTATTTTTAATTGACACATACTTCTATATATTTATGGGATAGAGTATGAAAATATGTGTAAACAATGTGTAATAACCAAATCAAACTAATTAACATTTCCAACAATCACTATTTCCTTGTATTTGGAGGTTTCCAACTTCTCTCTTCTGGTTCTTGGTTGTAAACTGTAGTCACCTTCTGTGCTGTAAAACATTGGAATTTATGCTTCCTATCTGTTTGAAGGCGCTGGGATTTAGCTCAATTGGAAGAATGCCATGTTGCAGTCTCTGAGGTCCCAAGTTTGATTCCAGCACCACAAAATTGGAGAAGGATGTGGTAATCCACTCCTGAGGCAATCCTGAAACAGCCAGCCATTGAAAACCCTCATTGAGGGTCTCTATGAGTCGGATAGGACTCAACAGCCCCTAACAACAACAACAACATCTGTTTGAAAGCATCATTCAGCCTCCCTTTCCCCTTTTCTCCTTCCCTTTCCAGCCTGTAGTAACCACTGTTCTGTGACATCATCTTTCTTAGCTTCCACATGTAAGTGAGAGCATTCATTATTTGTCTTTCTGCACTTTCCTTATTTCACTTAATGTGTTCTGGTGCCATCCATGTTGTTTCAAATGACAGGATTTCCTTCTTTTTGAAGGCTGAATAATATGCCATTGTTTATACCACATTCATCTGCCAGTGAGCACCTTGATGCTTCCTTGTTTTGGCTGTTATGAATTGGGCTGCAATAAACATTAATGAGCTGGTACCTCTTTGATATGTTGATTTCATTTCCTGGGTGTGACCATGGCCATTTCATTTCAATACCCAAGAGTAGTATTGCTGGATCATATGGTATTTACTTCCAGTTTTCTGAGGAGCCTTCCTAAACTTTTTTTCTTAATATAATAAAGATTGAAGTGTAAGTTTCTTGAGGTTCATAGAAAGCAAAGACTAAGTGATCCACTCTATACCTCTGTGTTACCAGCTATGCCTTTTGAATGAGAAATGTTCATTAAATAATTGTTGACCAAACTAAATACATACTTTAGAACCACTGCAAGATCACATTTAATGAAATACATTCTTCTTCAAACTAAATATGTACTTTAGAACCACTGCCAACATTACATTTCATGAAATACATTCTTCTTTACTTAAGAATTCATATCAAAATTAGAATACTTACTATAACCACTAATATTTAGCATTATTCTAGAATTTCTGACTTAAATATTAAAATTAAAATGATACTGAACCATTAAAGTGAAATAAAACTATCTCTGTTTGCAAATAATATATCAGTACTTGCCTAAAAGATGAGCTTAACATATTTTTAATAGCTAAGACAATTTAGCAAAATGAATAGATACAACATAAAACCAGATCTAACTAGAAGGCTTAGAGGAAAGAAAAGGGGCAGGAGAAACTTGTCAATTGAATAGGAAAATATTTCAGAGGTAATTAGTTCAGATGCTTTGGGCTGCAATTAACAGACACCCCAATTCAGCCATCTTAAAAAACCTTACAAAGAGCGAGGCTCCTGGTCTAATCCCAAGGCCCTAGCAGCATCTGCAGGAACCCAAGTTCCTTCTACCTGCCCATCCCATCTACCTACTTCCAGTGCGCCCTTCCCTGGTTCTCCTCACTGCCTGTGAGATGTCTGCCTCGGTCCTTATAGACGGGGCAACATCCAGTGGAAGACCACCTTGGGAAAATTGCAAAATTCACTTGTAAACTGGGAAGAAGGAGTGGGAATCACCCAGTATTGCTGTAGGTCTTGAGTGACACAATGCAGGTGAGATTTGTCCAGAAAATGTCCTCAGCGCAAAGTCGGGCTTCCATGAGTCCTGGTTGTCCTCCTTCCTTTCTGCATGGGATGGTTCTTTGTCAGAGTTAGGCTGGTGAGTGCTGTCCCCCAGACTCAGCCACTTCTATTCTTACCTTGGCCTCTGGTTTCCCCTAATCCGTTTTCTGTCTCTGTTCAGCTTGGCGGGTGTCCTCGTAGCCAGTTGTCTTCTTTCTCATCTCTATCATCCATAGGCCTTTGGCCCAGCCGTTCTCCCCAGGGTTTAGTTTTCCTGGTTCCCATGCATATTTGTTCCTGGCATTAGCCCCACAGACTTCATGGGGAACCTTCAGTGTTGCTCTCCCACACTAACTAGGATCTCGGGACTCTTTGGATTCCAGAGTCACCTGCCTGGAGTCACGTGTGCGTTTGGGGAAAGTCTCTAAAGTGCTCGCTCTGAGGTCGAGGCACCTGCACCTCGCCAGCCTTGTCCCATGTTATGAAGCCTCTCTGCTCTCCTTTCCCAAAGTAAATCTCTGACCCAGTCAGAATGGGGTCCATCTGCTCTTCGCTGTCCTGTGTGGCATCCTTGGTCGCCAACTGGGTCGGTGTCTTGTCAAGAGTTCTACTTTGAGCTAAACAAGCTGACACCTGGCCGGGCTCCAGGCAGTGCGCATCCTCCATGGGGGCCACAGCTCTGGCTGAGCTGGCTCTGCTCTTGTCTCTTGCCTCCATCTGGTGGGGTGTCTTCACTGTCCCCATTGGGGGACAGTGTCCCTGTTGCCCTGTAGCCTCAACCACAGGCTTTCCATCATGTTCCACCCCCTAGGTTGTCAAGTTTTTCACCAAAGGGTTCATGTTCTTGACTCATCTATAAATTACCCACCTCCTGCCTGTCCCATTCTTTTATATCTCAAATGCCTGTCCATCTCCATGGGCAAATAATTCAGTCCCCTTTTGTAAGAACTTGCAAGTTGGAGATGTATCCCATTTTGCCAATCCCTGCAAAATCCGTGTATTGGAACAGCAGAGTATATATGAGTGGCAACACTTCAGGGACATCCCAGACACAGCCCAAGCCACCTCTGTGGTATGCAGACCACAGCCTCCCTCACTTGCATCCATGACAGGTAGGCAGGTGCCCCTCCAGCCCCTGGGGTCCTCATAAGCAGCAGGCTTGGTGTGGATGGCAGCCACTTCCTCCTGTCACCGCCGAAGCAGGCACGTCACTGCTAAGAACACCCAAAGCAGCACGGTAGGACCAAGCCTAAATCCAACCCCCCCTTTATCACTTCTTCAGCCCTCCCTTATCTGTGGAACATCTGCCATGTGCCAGGTGCTGCCCTGTGCTCTGAGGGCCGCAGAGTGAATCCTAACCGACCCGTGCCATCCTTGAGTGCAGAGAGCTCAGGAGGTCAGGCTGCTCTGTGGTGGGGTCAGTGGTGTTGGCACACATTTGTCCAGATGCCAAGAGGACAGGGTACCTCCTGCAGCTGGGAAGGGGGCGATGAGCAATGAGGGTGGCTTTCTGGACCTTCCTGGGTTGTTCTAGCCCAAGGCTCACTATGTCAGTGGGATCAGACAGAGGAGAGCAGGGAGGAGGCCCCGCATCCTCACCCTGAGCTGCGTACTCCCTTGCTGCTGATCTCGTAGCACAGGATTCCCCAGCTCTTGCAGAAGTACCTTATCTTCCATATTCGGGGCTCGGGGAGCGATGCCTATGCCTTCCCAAGACCCGAAACTCCCGGCCTCCTCCTGCCACTTAGCAAGTTCTTGGGGCTATATGTGGCTACTCAGGGATCTGCTCCTCTGAGGAACTGAGGCCCATGAGGGCAGGGCCCCCACGCTGCCCTAGGGTGTGGTACCAGGTGCCCATAGTCTCTGGGCCTGTTGGACCTTTGATGTGTGTTGTTGTTGTTGTTAGGTGCCATCGAGTCTGTATCTGACTTATAGCAACCCTTCATACAACAAGCGAAACACTGTTGTCAGTGCTTCTCTGCTATTCATAGGGTTTTCAATGGCTGACTGGTTTTTGGGAGTAGGTTGCTGGGTCCTTCTCCCAAGCACATGGTGTTCCCAGGCCGTCTCCCTTCCAGGTACTAACTAGGCCCGACCCCGCTTAGGTTCCAAGATCTGACGGGATCAGAGGCCACCATGGTACAGCTGCAGGCTGATGCATGTTAGTGCAGTGAATAATAGGGCAGAAGATCCCGGCCACTCTGGCCTGGGTGTGCGGGATGGGCAGGGTGGTAGGCTTTCTCTTTTGTACTCACATACGCTTACCTGTCTTTCAGGAGCCCAGCAGCCGGGGCCGCCATATTACACGGACCCTGGAGGACCAGGGCTGAATCCTGTCGGGAATCCCATGGCCATGGCTTTTCAGGTCCAGCCCAGCTCCCCGCAGGGAGGCATGGCCTACCCGCCCCCTCCTTCCTACTGCAACACACCCCCGCCCCCCTACGAGCAGGTGGTGAAGGACAAGTAACCAGAGCCAGAGCCGGGGTGGAAGGCGGAGAGGCGCTGGCCTTCCGCAGCTCCCCATCCCCACCAGCGCCTCCTTCCAGGGACGGTCCAAGGGCAAACTCCTCTTTGACGGCTTCAAAGCAAGCAGAGCTCCCTTTCAAGTTCTCCGTGGAGGACAATTTTTGAATTCACACTGTGTCTCCTCTGTTGCTTCTGTTTCTGATGTAGTCTGTGTTCTCTGGTGGAGTGGAGCGACAGCCCCCGAGGGTGGACGTTCTTAGGGTGGCATGGCCTAATCCCCAGGAGAGAGGCTAAGAGGAAAGGAGGGTGGAACCTGTGTGTGGGCTGGAGGGGCCAGGCGGTGAGGCAGGCCCCAGGCAGCGGGGCAGAGAGGAGGCCTGGCCGCCATCACCGCCCGCTCTCGCAGAAGCTGTTCCAAGGCCAGCAGGGGACAAGCCCCCTTACACTGATCTGTTGCCCTTCACATCCTGAAGAAGGCCTCCTCCTGCACAGACAGGATCGGAATCAGTCCTGAGGTAGACGCCTCTGGTTTTCTGAAGATCACAGACAAAAGTCACTCAAATTCATGGGAAATCTCTCCCTGTCCCAAAGCAAGGCATTTCGTTTTCTGATCTCTTGGTCTGACTTGGAAAAACAGAAGTTTCCCCCCTTTTCTGTGCATAGAAGTAGCATTCTGTCCTATGAGATCCGTCAGGGAGGGTGTCCACCCCAGACCCGATGCCCAGACAGCTCCCACACCCCTCCCCAGAGCAGCTGTGGTGTTGGTGTTGAGGGACACTCTCAATGCCAAGAGACATATCTGGCTGGGAAGTCCCCCCGCCCTCAGAAGAAGAGAAAGCTGCCTTGTCCAGCCCTGGCAGGTGGGAATGGTTAAACCCAGTAGGGGTGTGCTAAGCTCTGAAGAGGGGAAGCTTGCCGAGAGAAAGACAGGAAAAGTGCTCCCTTAGTTGCCAAGCAATCAGAATTAGAACAAAGAAGATGTGGTTGGAGATGCAGATGCCTAGGTGGGAATCTGGGAGCAGAGGGAGCTGTCTGTGCTGACAGGAGCCCACATCCTCCACGTAGGTAGTCATGTTGTTGTGCAGTGAAGCCCAGACTCAGACCTGACTGTGTAGTATGTCTTAGGAGCAAAGCAGGTAGCAAGACGCCTAATTATTCTGTGTGTAGTGTCATGGGGAGCGGGGCTGGGGTTGGGGTGCTTATTTTTTAACGGAACTAATCAAAAGTCTCTTGAGAAACGGTTACCCATTGAACTTCAGCATCCAGACGACACACTGGAGTGGACGTGGACTGTGTTGCATCTCCTCAGTCCAAGAGGCCTGGTGTCCATGCCTGTTGGGGTATTTATATGGGGTCGGGGGTGAGGAACTGGGATAGGGCCTGAGTAGCGGCATGGACTTGCCTTCAGGGCGGAGAATGTGGGGACCTCCTAGGCAGTTCCACGGGAAGCTCCTGAGAAGAATCAAGGACCTGTGGACAGTTTGTGGACACAGATGCTGCCGCCCAGACCACTGACCACCCTCCCGTGACCTCTGCCTCCTGTCACTGACTGCGGTACCTGCCCGTGCTCCAGTCCTTGTTAAAATGCGATGACAAAGCACAATGGTGGCTGTTTACAACCAAGACAACTACATGGGTCCAAACAGTTCCTCTCCCCCCAGGTCATTTGTTTCGTATTTTTAACTTCAATTCTTCCTTTACTTTTTTAAAATAAAGGATACTCAGAGCTGCCTTGGGAATTGGATCAGGGCGCAGCTGAGTCAAGGAGCCCAGTATCCACAACTAAATTTTATTTATCTTTTTGATAGCAAATAATCTTAAGACACTGAACCACGTGGTAGGGCTCAGCAATTTTATACTCCCATGTCTTATAAGATGCGTTTTGTTTCCCACTGAACCTGTGTTAATTCCACGGGGGCCATTTCCCTGCCTCTCGTCTCCTCGTGTTGCCAATGGGGCACGTCCAGCTCTTCAAGTGGTCCCAGCTCCTGAGTGCTGCAGTCCTAGAGAACCTGGGGTTAGGAGCCACTTGAAGCAGACCTGGGTGTGCTTGTCCTTGGCAACACATCACCCATGTCTCCTTTGTTCTCTTTTGATAGGGTCCTGTTTCCTATGTAAGCAAAATAAAAATAAATTTGGTCACGTGCTTTGCTTGTTTTTCTGGGCAGTGGGAAGGGGGTGCAGATTAAGTTCCTAAGGGAAAAGGTTACACAGTGGGTCCCTCTGGGGGCAGGGGACAATGCTCCCCATGTGGGAAGGACTGAAAGGAGATGTCATCTAGGAATGCATGGCACTTTCGGTTCACCAACATGTTTTCAGAATCAAGTGGATGAAAAAATGGTCTGAGGCAAGTAGGGAGACAGAAGCTTTACCCTTGATGCTGAGGCTGATGGGAGGATTTGGGTGTGGCTCTGTTCTCCCTCAGTAGGTCAGCCTTCACTGTAATGTCCCACTGTGGAGCCAGTTCTGGTGGGGCATTCCAATAGTCTCAGCTACCTGGAAGCTGAAGCAAGAGGATCACTTCAGCAGCGTAGCAACACCTCATCTCAAAGGAAAACAGAGATCCTGCTCTGCGTGGTCAGAAATTGGACTTCTCAAAGATACTACTTCAGGTAAGCTGCATTTGAGATGAATCCCCGATGTGATAGCACTCACAAAGAAGAATTTTACATTTTGCCTTCTTAAAACCCTGTTCTAGAAGCCTGTTCCCTCCTTTTTCTGCGGACCCAAGATTCAGGTAATTCCATTATATCTGTCCTGGGGAGATTGGCAGAGCATGTTGGTGTAGTGAACACTCCAGAGAAGCCTCTTAGTGTTGTGTAACCAAGCCCTTCCCAAATTAGTAGACATCTAATCCTTTTGGGTGGGCCTGGGATTTAGCTCAGTTGGTAGAGTGCTGTTCTCCAGTCTCTGAGGTTCCGAGTTTGCCTCCCAGCACCACAAAAATGGGAGAAGGATGTGGCAATCCACTCCTGAGGCAATCCCAAAACAGTCAGCCATCGAAAACCCTGTAAGGGTCGCTATGAGTTGGACATGACTCAACGGCACCTAACAGCAACTGCAGTCCTTTTGGGTGGGGAAGCTTGGCTGGAGGTAAACACACCCCTTTTGCTCGCCCATATTTGAGGGTGGCTGCCCCTAGAGGCTGAATAAAGAGGGTCAGTGGCCCTTTCCATTCCTTGTTCAGTGCTGTTCTGGTTGAGCCTCTTACGAAAGGGCTTTCTTTAGGGGGCCCTTACCAGATGGCTTTTATGGTGAGCAAATCTGCTGGACATTTGGCAACATGGGGCTTCAAGGGTCTATTTGTATCTACACATTATACCCATCTATTTCTATCACTAAAAAGTTTCAGGATGACTAATTTCATGATATGCCTATAGCCATAGCCCTGTGGCATCCAATCCATCAGATCTTGGAAGCTAAGCAGTGTTGGGCTTGGTTTGTACTTGGATAGGAGACCTGTTGGGAACACCAGGTACTGTAGGCTTGGGACAAGGACCTGGCAACCCATTCCCAAAAATTAGTCTGTCATCGAAAACCCTATGAATAGCAGAGAAGCACTGACAGTCATGTTTCACCTGTTGTACGTAGGGTCACTATGAGTCAGACACCAACTCAACAGCACCTAACAACAACAACAATTTCATGATAAAACTAACTTGGGGTACAGATGCAGCCCAGAGTAATGCCCAGAAGGCAGATGGCCTTAAGACTGTATGGGAAAGTAGCTGGATGTGGTGGTCCACACCTGCAGTGGGGCTCCTTGGGAGGCTGTGGTGGAAGGAATGTGTGAGCCCAAGAGGGCAGCACAGCAAGACCCTGTCTCAAAATTAAATAAATAAATGAAATGAAATAAAAATAAGCTATCTATGAAAGTCAACAACAAACATGCCACTGTCTAAGCATCCCCAGCTACGTGGCTGAGCTGAAAGAGCTCCTGAGGGATGCCAGGGTTCCTAAAATGTTCAACTACAAAACAAAATGTTGTTTTAGACATTTGTCATGAAAAATGTAAAACAAAAGAAAAACCAAGAAAAACCAATACCCAGATTCTACAACTATTTTTGTTATTTTAAGAACTGTTTTCTTTCTCTGACATTTTATATGCTGTATTTTAAAGCATTGATAATCACTTTGACCTTAGAATATTTGAGTATAAAAATTAGTTTAACCTCAACTACTGGGTCCAACCCCTTCATTTTCATTAGACCTGGGCATAATTCTGGTCTAATTTCTTCCATCACTGCCTATGTTGGTCAGCTTTCTGTGACTGTGACAAATACCTATGGCACCAGCTTATCAGGAGGAAAGGTGTGTATTGGCTCACTGTTTCAGAGGTTTCCACCTGTGGCCTTGTTGCTTTGGGCCTGTGGCAGCACAGCACATCATGGCAGGAGCAAGTGGCAGAAGAGAGCTGAGAAGTAGAGAGAGAAAGGGGCCTGGGTCCTAATGTCCCTGTAAAGGGCACAGCCTAGTTACCTAACTTTGGCCCACCAAGCGCCACTTCCTAAATGTTCCACCACTGCTCAGCTATACACCAGCTGGGAACCAAGCTTTCATTCAACATACGACCTTTGGGAGATATTCATGATCTAAACCACAGCAGTGCCCTAGTTCCCAGCCACTAATATTAGGAAAAGTGTTATCTTCCTGTCAGCCTGTCTCCCACAGGACCCTGGGGCCTCATTCTTCCCTTAGAACACAGACCACCTCCAAGTTGGTAGGTTACTTGCTGTTGCTGTACTACTGTGCAGTCCCTCAAATAAAGACCCGTGAGCATGGCTGCCCAGACCTCGCTCTGGTGCTTTGCTGGTGACCCATTCTCGAACCAGTAGTCCAGGTCTGGCCACTCACCCAGACACATCTTCCCAGGCCTATGGGTCCACATGAGAGATTTCTAAGATGCTACTCCTCAGCTGGGAAGGGGTACACCCCCATTTTTAAGAGTTCCTTGGTGCCTCTGCAGACATGTTTTCCTCCTCACTCTGCAGCCAGCACTGCACCCCTGGGCTCTTTGGAAGGAGCCATAGGCCTTGACAACACATAAAGCCTTTTATTTAAAAGTATTTTAGTTACTCTGCAGCACTTAATTACATATTTTGAAAGTCAGTTAGCAGTTTAATTTGTGCATGAGAGACTGCCCTCAGTTATGCTTGACATAGGTGATACAAGGTCAGGCTTGATAAACACTAATCTCATTCAAGACCTTTGTAGTGTGGACAAGAAGTAAGGGAGAGGAGATCCAGCCGTTTGCTTGCTGGGCATCACAGCCAAATGGGATGGGACAGAAACTCCACCTGGCTGGACTCCCCAAGTAAAGGTGGAGTAGGGATCATTTACAAGTTAAAAGTCATGAATTGGGGTGGCCGACTGAGTGCTTGCTTTTATCTATCCTTCCCAACTTTCACTGAACTTTAATAGCTGTCAAAGCAAAAAAGTACAAGAACAGAAATATTGAGTAATTTCTGAAACAGGAGGGATTGATGGAGAAAACATCAGACTGGATGGAAGCTGGGCCTGTCCATGAAGGTGGCTGGGGAGGGAAGCTCCAGAGATGGTCCAGCCAGGCCTGCTCCACACACTGAGGGCTAGCTGCAGGAACAAGGGCCCCAGCCTTGCTTCTTCACAAAGGTGCTCTGCCTGATGAGGCTCCTGCTGGTGCCGGGAGGTGGGCTGCTTGGTCTCAGAGGGTATAGTCCTGATTTCCAGGTTTTTGGTACCATGGATCAAGAATGATATGGGCAAGAATGATATGGGAAGCCACACACACAAGCTACAGAAAAGTAAAAGCTTTATTGAGAAAAACTGGGGAAAATAATGGAACAGTATAAGGGAGGAAAAACAAAAGTAAGAGGTAAAACATAACAGAACCTCTGAATACACAGAGGGGGTGCCCAAAAGAGGGAGAGAGGGAGGAAAGGAAAGAGAGCAAGAGTGAGGGGAGAGAGGGAGAGCACTAGCAAAGGCACATGTGAGCGCTGGGAAACCCACATGCGGGGATGGGTTAGGAGTATATATAGCATCAGGGGCCGCATTGGCAGTCCCTGATTAGATGGTCTTGGAACTCTACCTAAGGACTTTGACTGGGCCTTTCAAGCCTAGCTGTCCCTTGCTGGTTGGTTGGCTCCCCTAGGCCTCTAGTTGTCCCCAAAGGCATATCCCTGTCCAGTCTCCTAGGGGCATTGCATCTGTTTTCTCCCCAATAGTGAAGGGTCAATAGAAATAAAGTCTGTCACTTTCATTGGAAACTTTGCTTAGGTGGGTTTTTTTATTGTTTCAGGCCCTGCTCCCTATAACTGCTTGTGGCTTCTTAGTCTACTTTCCTCCTGATTCCCTTATCACTGGCATCTAACTTTAAGAAATGGTTTAAACATTTTTTAATGTATGAATTAAAATATCCATAGTCTAGGACTCCTGTAGCTTGCCCACAATTCCTGGATCTCTCCTAATCTTTGGATCTAGAGTGTCCCCCTAGGGTCCATGTGTTAAAGGCTTTGACCCCAGTTTGGTGCTACTGGGAGGTGGTGGAAACTTTAAGAAGTGGAGTGTAGTGGAAGGGCTTCCAATCATTGGGCTAGTAGCACCCTCAACCCCTTCTGCTTCCCTTTTCTTCTGGGCCACGAGGTATATGGCTTTGCTTCACTATCTCTGCTACAGGCCCAAAGCAATAAAGCCAACCAATTATGAACAGAAACCTTCAAAACCATGGGCCAAAAATAAACATTTTGTGCCCCATCCACCCAGATTTAGAGGTTGAACCCAGGGCCTTGCACTTACTTTACAAGTGCTCTACCACCAGACTGCGCAACCCAACCACCCCCAGCCAATTTTTTATTTTTATCTTTTAATTTTAAGTCGGGTCTCAAAACTTTACCAGGCTGCCTCTGGCCTCCAACTCAGATCTTCCCACCTCTGCTTCTGGAGTCACTGGGATTTCAGTCCTGTTACCCCCATGCCTGGCCTAACATTTTGTTTTAAAAATTTGGTTATCTCAGATATTTGTTACAGTAATGGAAAGCTAACATAATCTCCATCCAAGGTCATGGGGAGATCCTGTGTAAAGTGGAACCTCTGGGACCTGGGAAAAAGAACGACCCAGCCCCATGGCTACATTCCCAATCCTACAGGCACCAGAGGAAGAATCTCAACGCAGCTCAGCTCTACATCCTCCTTTCCCTTCATCTCTGTCCACATGTGACTGAGTCCTTTCCCCCAGAGGTCACCTGCTGTTTAGAACGCTTTGTGATGAAGCCGGCATCACGGCACTGCTCTATCCTGTGGTAGGAGAGAGAGAAGCTGGCCGATTGTACCCTGCGGCCTTCTCCTGCTCTACCTACCCCAGCCTGTGCACCTAATCTCCAGAGCATTTCTCGGCTCAGTTGATCCTTCAGATTTTGAATTCGTGCTTTAGTCCATTCAGGCTGCTGAACAAAAACAACAACCTAGACTGGAAGGCTTCTAAACAACAGAAGTGTATTCCTCAAGGTCCTGGAGGCGAGGAAGCCCAAGATGCAGGTGACAGCGAGCGCAAGCCCAGTGCATCATCCCAGCCCTGGCACTGGAGGGAGACAGGAGACATGGGTTCCTCCTCCTGCCCTGCTCCCTGCTGTCCCCTTGGAAGGCCGGCCTTGTCGTCCCTCTGGCATGGAGGCAGGCGTAGGGCTTGGCTCTGAACTGGAAGCCCTACACACAGCAAAGCCCGGAGGCGACATGAGATACACAGACACTCCCCAGGGGTCCCACGGGGCCGCTGGCGCCCCTCCCTAGTGGCCACCAGGGACAGCGCCCAGCCCCAGAGTGCAGGGACCAGAGCGGTCATCCAGCCACAGGGTCACAGGACCTTCTGGTACCTCCGTCCCCTCCCCTAGAAGTGGCCCAGGAGGGACGCTGGTGTGGCAGGGGTCGAAGGAGACCTCGTGGTGCGGAGCTGGGGAAAGCTGGGGACGCGCTCGGGTCGGGGGCGCGCAGCCGCTGCAAGGAGGACGCGGGCCCGCACGGGAGCCCCGCTGGCGACGCGCAGAGGGGACCCCGCCAAAGGGGCCCGCGCTCGCGCCCCGCGCCAGGTGAGCAGGGCTCCAGCTGGTCTTGAGCGGCAGCTCCGCGCCTCCCTGACTTAGGCCGAACGTGCACGCGCTGGGGGCCGCCACCGTTGGGACAGATGGCCAGGGAGGGGTGCTGACCAGGGCAAGGGCGACCCGAGGGTGCTGCAGGAGGAGGGGAGCTGGCTAAGCATCTTTAAGTCTTTATTAGAAATCAAGCCTGTGTTTTCATTTTTATCTAATGAAAATAATACATGCTTGTTGCAGAAAACGTAGACTGTACAGAAAGGTACCAAGAAAAAGAGAGGAAAATCAAAGGCACCCCTTGTTGTCATAACATTTGGGTGTGTTTCTGCTGCCTTCTCTGAAGACAAGATCAAAACAGGAATCTTTGGGAGCTTCTTTTCCTCCAACTTTTTTTTACAGCATCTAAACATTCTCCTGCCTCTTGCTGGTAATGATGAAAGGGTCTCCTGCCACATAGCCGCTCCACGGTCTATTCAACCCCACTCTGATCTTGCTCCTGGCCTCCATTTTCTACTTTGAAAGGATAAAATGTCTTACACCTTCAAAACATTGAATGGAACGCGCGTGGGATGTTGTGACAGATGCTGGCGAGTCCCTATCCTCTTTTGATTACCCTGTCCCAGCCCCAGGCAGGGAGCTGGGGTCCTTCTGGGCGATGGTGGGGGAGCCTGGATCCCCAGAAGGCCTTGGGAAGCAGAAATTTCTTGCCAACTCCCAGCATTGAGGCTTCAGCAAAAAAGCAACCTTTATTGTGGTGCCCCGGTTTGACAGCAGGACTGTGGCTAATGCAGGTCAAATCTGATAATAACATGAACACACTGTCCCCTGAACCCAGGAAGAAACCAAACTGAGGTCCTTTGTGGACCTCTTCCTCCTTGCACTCATTATAATCACACTTTTGTGATTATAATGCTTTTCTTTATAATTGCATCTTGTTTTGTTTCATTTTGAACTTTAGGCATTAATAAATTTTCTCCAGTCTGTTTTGCTCAAGTTATTGCTATTTTTTCTATTATAAATAATGTGCTGAGTGTGTTTGTTGCTCTTTTTGTGCACATCTATATTTATTTCTCAGAATTAAATGTTAGATCTAAATTGCTGGATCAAAGTATATGTACATATTTTAGGGTTTTTGACACACATTATCTTCAGAACCAGTGTACTAGTTTATTCCATCAGCTTTGCCAACTGGAATTATCATAATAAGTGGAAAACCATTATAAGTATAATGATTTTGAGTGAATTGTAATACATAATAATGATTATTATAATGAATTATAATGATCATCATAATTATAATGAGGTGTAATTATAATGATTTAGTCCATATGTAATTGCCAATTTGAAGGGAGAAAAAGAAGCCCCTGATTTTTCCTTGATTACATGAGTCCCTCCCCACTTGTGGGAGCCACAGAAAAAGTCTGCACTTGGCAAAACCAAGGCTGGGAAGATTAAGCTCTCACAGAAAAGACGTATTGTAGTTCAGGTCCGAAATGACCCCAAAGGCCAGGTGCTAAAGCCTGGGTGGCCAACTGCCTGCCTTTGGGGAGATGATTGGATCTTGCTGGCTCTGACCCCATCCACTAACATTGTTGTTTTGTTGTTAGGTGCCCTCGAGTCATGTCCAACTCACAGCGACCCTATATACAACAGAAGGAAACGCTCTCTGACACAGACATGCCTGGCACTATGTGAGTGCTTCTCTGCTATTCATAAGGTTATTTAATGGCAGATTGTCTCAGGAGTGGACTACTAGGTTCTTCTCTCATTTTTGCTGTGTTAGGGATGGAACCCAGGGCCTCAGACCACCCTGAGCTAAACTCTAGCCCCATCAACTAACATGTTGTTGTTGGGAGGTGCCACTGAGTCATGTCCAACTCATAGTGATCCTCACAGGGTTTTCAGTGGCTGATTGTTTTGGGATTGCCTTGGGAGCGGCTTGCCACATCCTTCTCCCATTTTTGCAGTGCTGGGAATCAAACTCAGGACCTCAGAGACTGCAGGGGGGCACTCTATCAACTGAGCTAAACCCCAGCCCTATCAACCAACATGTAGCATTAAATATGTTCACATGTGGAAAATGGCATTAAATATACAGAGTAGCTACTTCTAAACACACCATCAGACAACTTTTCTTGACCTGCCTTCTGTTCATTGCTGAGATGATAGGGTCAATGGCCAGGGGCAGCTTATGCCCTGCTCTTTGAGAACACTCAGAGCTTGATGGTTCTTTATGTATTTGATCCACCTCATACTCAAGCAACACAAGAGTTCCCACCACAGTCTCCAGCAAGCAAGCCTTGCTTATTATGAGCACTGCAGTGAAAGCAGCTCTTCTCTTACCATATTCTACCATTCCATCCACTTTCTTGTCTGTATCATGAGGATGGGAACAACTTTACTATCACTTGGTTTATCCAACCGTGTGTGTGTGTGTGTGTGTGTGTGTGTGTGTGTGTGTGTGTGTGTCTGTGTATAAAATTTTCCCAGTCTCCCTTGCAATGGAGGGAGGTCATGTGACAGTTTTGGCTAATGTAATGCACATAGAATGCTATTCTGTAGCCTCTGGGAAAGAGTCTCTTTTCTCATAAATGGAATTGAAGTTGTTGGCTTTACCACATGACTATTCCCTTTGCTTTGATCATTGATGTAATATCTGGAGCTGCAGCAGCTATCCTGTGACCAAGAGCAAAAGGCCAAGATAATCAAAGAGATAACAACTATTGAATTTCTGAACTAATGAACCAGTTCTAGGATTTTTATTACATGAAAAACTAAATTCATATGTATCAGATGTTCTGTTACCTTCCTCATGGGGTAGTTTTGAGAGTTCTGTGACATAGATTTCCAAAAGGCTAAATACAGTGGCTAGCATTGCTACATATTCAACGAAAGGTATTTTATGATTGGCAGGAGTAGTAATAATAGCAGTACCAACTGATCGCTGTTGCTACCAGGTACCTCAACTCTGATGTACGAGAGTGGGCAACAGTGAGGAGATGACTCCTGAAATCAGCCTCTGCTGCCTGTGACCACGGGTAAATCTGGTTTCCTCAGGGATTCAGAAAATAATATCAGAGCTCCCTTTTAGCTCTGAAATTTTCAATTCTATTTTCTTTTCCCTAGAAATCTTTTTCTATCACAGGATGTAGGACCCGGGCTGAGAGGACCAGTGAAGGATGTCTGGAGTCAGGAAGAGTGTGGAATGTCTAAATGACATGTGCCCAATTTACAACAGGCCCTCAGGGGACCCTGGACCTCCCAGCCAGATATCCTGGTGAGATGTGATCTGCGGTGCTGAAAACCACCTAAGAGGGAGGCGTGCCCCAATGTCTGACCCAGATGACTGTCTGAGCTCCATCTGACCTGTTGCTCTTGAAGCAGTGTTGTCCAGCAGCCCTCTCTGTGACAATGCAGGTGCTGTGTCCACACCACCCAAAATGGCGGCCACTAGCTGCATGTGACTGCTCACACCCAAAGTGAGGCAAGTGAGCCTGATGGAGGTCATTTTAAAAGTCAGTTAGTCCTCATCAAATGAAGGTGGCCAGTGGCTATCAGACTGGACAGCATCGTTCTAGACTCCAGACTTGACTTCTGGTTTGGAGGAAGCAGAAAATAGCAGGACAAGGTCAATGACCCCAGAGAAAGAATCAGATAAAGCAATAATGGGAGGGAGGGGAGATCTATAAGACAATAGTCCTGGAGTCCTTAACAAAGTCGATGCCATTAAAAACAACAAAATACAGCCTGAGAAGGCTGTCCTAGGCTAGAAGACATAAAAGAAACATATAAAATATGAACTAGGGGAGGATACTGGTTGAAAAGGCCACACAGACTTAAAAGACATTCTTGAGTCAATTGGTAAACCCTGAATATGATTTAGAGGAAAACCATACTATAAATCATTAGGGTTCCTTTTCTTTTCTTCTCTTTTCTTTTTTCTTTTCTTTTTTTCTCTTTTCTTTTCTTTCTCCTTCCTTCCTTCCTTCCTTCCTTCCTTCCTTCCTTCCTTCCTTCCCTTCTTCTTCCTCTCTCTCTCTCTCTCTCTCTCTCTCACTCTCTCTTTCTTTCTTTCTTTCCTTATTGGGGGCTGCTGAACTCAGGGCCTCTTATAGGCTTTGCAGGCTCTCTACTACTGAGCTTCATCCCCAATCCATTTTTTACTTTTTATTTTGAGACTGGATCTTACTAAGTTATGCAGGCTGCCTCTGGCCTTGAACTTGCAATCCTCCTGCCTCCGCCTCCTGAGTCCCTGGGATTACAGAAATGTATCATCACTCCTGGCCTTTGTTAGTTTTTTTTTTTAAAGTGTGAAATTGTTATTGTCATTACATAGAAGATTGTCATTTTTTGAAGATATATATGAAGTATTTATGAGTAAAAGGCCATAATGCCTACAGCTTCCTTTCAAATGCTGCAGCATGGATGTGTGTGTGTGTGTGTGGGGGGGGAGAGAGAGAGAGAGAGAGAGAGAGAGGAAGGAGGAGGAGGAGGAGGAGAGATAATTGGAAGAGGAAGAGGGGGGAGATGGAGAAAGCATCCCCTAAGGAGCTAAAGTTGTTGTTGTTGTTGTTGTTGTTGTTGTTGTTGTTAGGTGCCATTGAGTCGGTATCTGACTCATAGTGATCCTCATAGGGTTTTCAATGGCTGACTGTTTCGGGATTGCCTTGGGAGTGGATTGCCAGGCCCTTCCCCTAGGGAGCTAAAGTAGATATAGCAAAATGGCTTTTTGTCTTATTCTATTCTGTTTTACATGATACCTCATCCAAGAGAAAACAGAAAATGTACCTAATAAATAGAGTGACATACAAGGACATTTCCAGGCAGAATGCTAAAGGTGCTTGCTCTTTACAGTAAAATATGTGAGAAGAGAGTGGAGCGAGAGAGACAATTAAACATAAGGGAGCCAGGACTCACTGGCTTAAAAATTCTCAGTCTCTCAGATGGCAAAAAATGATGAAATTAAGAAATGGCTTCCAGCAAAGAGAAAACCCAGGACAGTGAAGGAAAATATAGTATGAAGTCAAAAGTGTAGCTGTAAATCCTTCAGTTAAGACTTTTGCTAAGAGAAAATTGTGGGGCCACATCTCAGAAAACAGTTCACGATGACAAAAGGGCATCTAAGGGGCTGAGGATCAGAGGTGCCAAGAGCCTGGCAGGGCTGACGCTGGGATGGGGTGAGCACTGGGCTGGGGGTGCAGAAGGGCAAGTGCATTTCCCACATGGAGAGCTGGGAATTGGGCATCTGGCCTCCCAGGTGGCCTCAGTGGCCCTGCCTCCTGATATTTGCATGTGTCATCCATCCCTGCTTCACTGAGGGCACACTGCCGAGGGGTGGCCAGCAGCTGGTTGCTGCAGCTCCTATCTGGCCGCTTGTTCTTAGATCCTTGTTGGGGGGACTCCAGTGCCGTGTCCGATAGATTGCCCAGTATGAAAAAATCACTGGATGGGAGCGCAATCCGCAGGCCCCCCACCACAGTCACGTCCTTCCTGGCTTCTCAGAAGGCAGCCTTGTTAGGAAATGGAGTGACTGCCGATGTGCCTAGTTAAGGCGAGGTGGTTCTGGAGTAGGCTGGCTGTAACCAACACCAAGGGTGCCCTTATAGGAAGAGGAAAAGAGACTCCAGGGAACGCCCTGGGCTGGCCAAGGTGGGCGGGGGTGACCCATCTGCAAGGGAGGGATGCCAAGGATCACAGGCAACACCAGAAGCTAAGAGAAAGCCAGGGGCTGGATGTTTCCAGAGCATTCAGACGATTCAGTGTGCTGCCATTGGGATTGCAGATTTCCAGCCCTCAGAACCAGGAGGATACATTTGTCATCCTAAGCCACATCACCTGTGGTGCTTCGCTGTGGCAGCCCTGGGAAGCTAAGTAGAGAGGAATGAGGCCTCCTGCCCCCAGCTGCACCAAATCACCAACCTATGGGGTTCACCATCTTGGACATGGTCCTCTAGCTCCAGTGACAGTGTGAGGGACCCTGAGTCAGAACAGCCTAGCTGAGCCACACTGAAATTTCTGTCACTCGAAAACAGAGATGTGTATATTGTCAGTCTAACCCACTAAATTTTGGAGCAGTCTGTTACCCAGCAAGAGACTACTGATACTGCAGGGGTCTTAGGGGACGGCGACACTGGAGGAGGTGAATAAATGAACTTCTTTATTTTACCTACAGTGGTCTAGAGCTTTGCTGATGGCTGAGAGCCTTGTCCTGAGTAGCCAGCTGAAATGAGAGATGGCTGGACTGTGGTGGCAGGCTGGGAGGAGGGTGGCCTCAGACACGGTTGGAAGGTTGCTCCTCCCGGCCACACAGCACTGTCCCCGGTGTCTCCCACCACCTGGCTTTCTCCTTCTTCCCTTCCAGGTCTTCCCGAGAAGCTGCACCTTCCCTGGCCCTCCTCACCCTTCCTGCAGTCCAAGGGCTGCTTTCAGTCTTTTCTAGGACACTGGAGTCCCACGATCCCCGTCTCAGCAAGATCCCAGTTAGAGGAAACGTCAGATGCTGCAGAAGAGCAGAGATGAGGACAAGGATCTCCTATGTTTTCATCACCAAGCAGCAACATTACAAGTCCATGGTGGCTCTTGCTTCCTCCATGCACCTTCTGGCCCTTCCCTGAATTATCTGGAAATAAATCTTAGACATTTCTTGCATGGATATTTTTGAATGTAGCATAGCATGCTTAAAATCTCAACAATTCATTCATATCTTTAAAGATCCACTGTCGACATTTCTCTTGCTTTACTGTGGGTTTTAAAACATTGCTTGTGTATATCAGGTTCACCCCATGAAACTGATTTCTCTGTCTCTTCAAATCTATAGGTTTTGCCTCCATGGATCTTTTATTCCCTTGCTATCTTTTTCCTGAAAAGAAACCAGGCCATTTGGCTGGCATGTTCACCCAGGCTGGAATCTGTGACTGCATCCATCCCCGTGGGCAGTGGTATTCAGCATAGTCCTCTCTCTCTGTGCTGTATTCCTTGTAAACTGGTCCTTAGCGAAGCTTGATGGTGAGCCGGGCATAGTGGCCAGGCCTGTAATCCTTGCACTGGGGAAGCTGAGGCAGGAGGATGGAGAGCTCAAAGCCAGCCTGGGCTATATGGTCAAAACTTGTCTCAAACAAACAAACAAAGAAACAAAAAATCCATCATATTCAGGTTCAAGTTCCTTCCCTCTTCCTTCCTTCCTGCCTTTCTCTTTCTCTTTATTTTTTCCTTCTTCCCTCCCTATCTCTTTTTCTTTTTTCTTTGCTTCTTTCGTCTTTCTTTCATCTTTCTTCCCTTTCTTTCTTTTTCTTCTTTCTTTCTTCCCTTCTCTTTCTTTCTTCCTTTCTCTTTCTTCCTTCCTCCTTCCCTCCCTCCCTCCCTCCCTTCCTTCCTTCCTTCCTTTCTTTCTTTCTTTCTTTCTTTCCTTCTTTCTTCCTTCCTTTCTTTCTTTCTTTCTTTCTTTCTTTCTTTCTTTCTTTCTTTCTTTCTTTCTTTCTTCTTCTTTCTCTCTTTCCTTCTTGTACTTAGAGGCTGAATCCATCATATTGCACATACTTTGCAAGCACTCTCCAAGGAAGCAAGAATGGCCAGACTGCGTCTTGCATATTTCGGACATGTAGTCAGGAGAGATCAATCCCTGGAGAAGGACATCATGTTTGGGAGAGTGGCAGGTCAACGCAAAAGAGGAAAACCCTCCACCAGATGGATTGACACGGTGTCTGCAACAATGGGCTTAAACATAAATAAGATCATTTGCCTGGCACAGAATCGGCAAGTGTTTCAATCTGCTGTACATAGGGTCGCTATGGGTCGGACTCAACTCGAAGGCACCTAACAACAACAACAACAACTCCCACTGAACTGCACCCCCAGGGCTTTTTTTTATCCTAACTCAGGTCTTGCTAAGTTACATGGGCTGCCTCTGACCTTGACCTTACAGTCATCTTGCCTGTACTTCTTGAGTTCCTGGGATTACAAGCTCTTGCCTCCAGAGAGCCTTTGATGGTAATTTCCTAGACTCCTGAATGAATGAGGGGAAAAAGCAGTGCCATCTACATTCTGTGATCCTTCAAATGTGTCTCATGCTGAAGGTCAGAGAGGCAGGCATCTTTGAACCAGGTGTAAAACAGTTACAGCTCATGTGCCTGATGCAATGATGCTCTGAGCACACATTTGCCCTGCCACTTCTCTGTCCCTGTCCTCTAAGCTCTGGATGTTGTGATGCCATGCTACAGTCCATTCTAACGGCTTATCTTCTTGCACCACATAACCCTTCAGTAGGAATGGAGATCAGTTTCATTGTTACCCTTGACATTGGATGTCTGGATGTTATTCTTGTAAATTCAAGCCTCACAGAACCTCTGGCCCACTGCTGGTACTTGTTTGACCCTGGGCTACTCCCTAACCCCCCAAAGTGCCTCATAGGCAGTAAACTGTGGCTGAGAAGCCAATGCACATGTTTCCATGGGGCCGATGGGGTAATTGAATGCAATGATGCTTATCAAGTGCATTGCACAGTGCCTGGCTCTGTAAGTGGTCGATATTATTATTATAGATTCAAAATGAAATGTACTCAAGCGGTTAAACCCATTAAACGTACGAAAGCCTAAAATAAAGCATGTGAAGAATTGCTTGAGTAGGCCCCAGGGAACATTGTGGATGACTCAAAATGTGCTAATTTTAAATGAAATACCACCTCTCTCTGAAAGAGTAGCCATATGTTGGGTGTGTATGCTGAAGCTGCAGCATCGAAGCGAAGGATGGCGTTGCAATTCTGAGAAGAAACCAGGCAGCAGTGCTGGACAGGAAAAAGGAAGCAGGAAGAGCGCAGCTCCGTAGGTGCAAGGAGCCCCCTGCTGCACTCTGGGAGGGGCAGATTCAGGAGCAATAGTCACCATATAAAAAATTTCCCAGGAAAGTCATCTGATGTACGTGAATCTCTAATTTAACAGTAAAAGTGACATTTACTCAACATTTTATAATTTACTCCTTCCAACAAACCTCTAAAGCGCTCGTGAAAGTGGCAAAGCCCAGATCGGAGTCTGAAGCGTCTAATGTCAGTGACCATTCTGTCAGTCTCTGACACATCGATCAGGTCACTGAATAAGTCACAGTTCCATCTCCCTGAGGCACTCCCATGTTGCCACTTGTCTCTGGGTAGAGGAAGGAACTTCACACATAACCACGTATCCTGGAGACCTAATTCTTTTCAAGTTTGGGAGGCAAACGAGGAGAAAGAGTGAGGGCATTTTAATTTTCTGTACAGCTGTGCTGCCCGCAGGACCATTCCAATTTCCCTTTTGTTCCCTGTCCCCCCATCCACTTTCTTCTGATCTTGACACCCTTGAGGCCACTTCTCCAGAGGTGGCCAAGAGAAATCACAGCCATCTGCAGAGTAGTCAGGAGACTTGGATGTGAAATATTTGAGCAACTATTGCATCTTGTTGGGAGATGGACCCGGCAACCCACTCCCAAAAATCAATTCGCCATTGAAAACCCTATGAACAGCAGAGAAGCACTGACAATAGTGTTTCACCTGTTGTACATAGGGTCGTTATGAGTTGGATACCTACTCGACGGCACCTAACAACAACATCATACCTTGTAAACACTAAATCTTCTTAATTTGTGATTTTTTCCATTTGACAAAAAATAATAGGCTTTCCAGATCAGACAAAAATCACAAAATCAAGACGTTAACAAAATCATTCAGTAGGAGAAAACCTAGGTTTCCTAAATGGGGTCCTTGGACCGCAGTATCACTGTTGCCCCAGAACAGGTTAGAAACACAAATTCTCAGGCCTCCCCCAAATCTCCTGCATCAGACGCTCACCCTGTGGCCATGTCTCAGCCCTCTGGGTGATCTCTGAAGTAGCTGACGCTAGAGAACCCTGGCCCTGGCTCTTTTCCCTTCTCATCCCCCCCCTCCTCCTCCACCCTTCCTCGGCAGATGCTCCCTGGCTTGCTCTGATTTCACTGTGAAAACTGTGCGATCAGAAGAGAGCGTCTTCAGCACCCACCGCCACGTCTGTCGCCCACCAGCATCTGCCAACCAAATCACATCAGGAGGCTGAACTGTCTGAAGCTGGCAGTAGTCGCTGGGGCACTAGCTCTTGCCCCTCTTCTGCTTGAGGCCTTCACACCAGCACTTCCTGCTTTCTGTCCTATGTCACCATCATCGTCATATTTATTTATGTTACTGCCCATTATAAAACTCCTATCAATATAATAGCCTGCAGCCGTACCACTGTGGTGTCCAATCCAGTCAGATCATGGAAGCTAAGCACATTCAGGCCTGGTTAGTACTTGGATGGGAGACTTTCTGGGAACACCAGGTGCTGTAGGCTTGGGAAGACATGGCAACCCACTCCCCCAAAATAATCAGCCATTGAAAACTCTATGAACAGCAGAGAAGCACTAATAATACTCTTTCATGTGCTGTACATAAGGTTGCTATGAGTTGGACATCCACTCGACAACACCTAACAACAACAATCAATATAACACTCCTATCAATTTGCTTCTTGGAACTTAAAAATGTCTTTTCTTGATCCTGTTTCTTTGATCAGCTGTGGATGCTACTTTCCTCTTTTGACTAAAGCCCTTTTCAAATATTGTCTACTCTGCTGACCAATTGAGTCATGACCTCCATGTGGCTAAATCTCATGGTCAATTCTTTTTTTTTTTTTTTTTTTTTTTTTTTTTTTTTTTTTTTTTTTTTTTTTTTTTTTTTTTGTGGTACTGGGGGTTGAACCCAGGGCCTTGCGCCTGCATGCTTTGCAAGTGCTGGACCACTGAGCTGTGCCCTCAGCCCTTTTTTTTTTTTTTTTTTAACCTTTTGAGACAGGGTCTCACTAAATTACACAGACTGCCTCTGTTCTCAAACTTGTGATCCTTCTTCCTCTGCCTCCTGAGCCACTGGGATTACAGGCGTGTGCCACTGCGCCCAGCTTAGCCCATTTTTTCACTTTTTGAGACAGGGTCTTGCTAAATTACACAGACTGTCTCTGCTCTCGAACTTTCAACCCTGCCTCCGCCTCACAAGTTGCTGGGATGACAGGTGTGCACCACCATGCCTGACCAATTCTTGATCTTTTTCTTAATTGCAGCACCTGAAGCTGCCCTGACTCCTTTCTCCACATATGAATAACTTTTGGATGTTGGTGGCACAAGGCTCATAGGTTCCCTCCTCGCTCTCTTGACCCTGTCTGTCTTGGTGATCTTATCTGGTTTCAAGGCTTTACCTAGCATCAAGAGTCAATATACAAAGAAAGCCAAAGTGGCAGCAATGACCCCGATTTCTCTCTGTACTCCAGCCTGTCCATGTCTAACAGTTATCTCAAACTCAACATGTTTCAGTTAGAACCTTTTGTCTTCCTGCCTAACCTCCTGCACATACTACCTTCTGCATCCACTTCTGGAAGCTTCCCCTTCAGCTTTGCTGGGGTCAAAACATTGAAGCCCTTTTTGCCCACTCTTTCACATCCTGCTCCTGATCGTCAGGATGTGGTACTGGCTTCTGTTTCATGATACATATACAATCTGACCTCGACTTACCACCTCTGCAGCTCTCCCTGGTGAGCTGTCCCAGTTTCCTCCCGGGACTAGCTTTTGCTTTCCCTGCTTCTACCTATGCTCCCAGAATGCCCCTTTCACATAACCAGAGAGCATTTCCTTTGCTCAAGCACTCTTTACACATTATCAACCGGAGTGGATGGTCTCCAAGGCCTGACTTGGTTTCTCCCTCTGTCTCGGCTCCCTCTGCTTCCCCCTCCTCTTTGCTCCTTCCACTCCAACCACACAGGCTTCCTGCTCTTGCTCACGAGGGCCTGTGCACAGGCCTGTCCTCTCCTCTGTCCAGGAGGCTCTGTCCACAGATGGTCATCTGGCCAGGTCTTCACTTTCTTCAAGTTCTTGCTCAATGTCACTCTCAGCATGCTGTTTAAAATAGTAAACTCCAAACCAATCCTCACCATCAGGCTCCCTTATTCTGCTTTTATTCCATATCATTTATTATTTCTAGAGGATTTGCCTATAGTGTTTACTGCTTATGTCCCCGCTAGACCCCAAACACCAGGGAAGGATCTTTGCCTGTTTGTTCACTGATGAGTTCCAAGTTTTTAAGACAGTGTGTGGTGTGGAATAAGCACTTAATGAATATAGCTGAATAAATCAACATCTTCAGAAAGAGGGGATATTGCAACCAAAATGTAAGAACAGGTCACCGTATAAAAGATATACAGAAAAAAAGAAAAATTCCAGAAAAAAAAAATCACCCAATAGGAGAATTGGAAGATAAAGTTGAAATCTCTCAGAAACTAAAGCAAAAAAACAAAGGGGTATAAAATAGTAGAAGAAATCAGGGACCATGGTCAGAAAGTTAACAGCCAAATAACAGGTGTTCAAGAGAAAGAGAAAAGGACCTCAGAGGGGGAAACATTAAAAAACAATTCAAGAAATTTTACTGGAATTGGAAGACATGAGATTAGTGATTGGAAGGTCCACCAACAACCCCGAATTAGCCCATTACCATGGCAGGTGGAAAAAAAAATCCACAACTGCAAAGCAAAGGCCACAAAGAAATAAGAATGTCAGGGCTGTGGAATTCCCAGGGACCACAGTGGACATTTGCAGACAGTGGAACAATGCTTGGAAACTCCAATAGGAAGGGATTTGCACAGGAATCCTGTGAGTGCCAAACTGTGACTTACATGTCTGGGGACAGCAAGAGCTCTCTAGGCATGGCAGAGCGGGGTGTGTGTGGGAAGCCCGCTTTCCCACACAGGTGGCCTCAGGAGGGGCCTCCACTGCCAGGGGAGCAGCGCTGCCTGTTTGTTGGGAGGTGGTGTAGGTGTCCCCTCCACTGTGGAGACACATCTACTTCCCAGCAGCAGAGCACAGAGCCTTGGAGAACTTCGCTAAATCCTCCATTAGGAAAGAAGGCGACAAGCCAGTCCTGAGAGTTCTGGGCCCCAGGAGCACCGAGGTAACTGTGGTGCATGTGTGACTTCCTTGCCAGGCACATGCTTTACTCTCCATGAACCGCATTAATGATGGGCTCAGATCATCACCAACGTGGGACCAGCACTGCAGCAATGACCCATGCTAGGAGAGCCACACACAGTCTGTCTTGTCTGGGTGGTGCTGGGGAGGGAG
Organism: Pedetes capensis; assembly: GCA_007922755.1. NCBI lineage: Eukaryota > Metazoa > Chordata > Mammalia > Rodentia > Pedetidae > Pedetes > Pedetes capensis. Next base: position 28,288 of record VMDO01014198.1, on the reverse strand, counting down.
GTGACACAGAACCAGGGAGACCCCTGTGAGGAACTAAATAAAGACCAGAGCAGCCAGGACTCAGCCTCGCTGAGCTCTCTGGGCTTGAGTAAACTTGGAATTGCAGATGGAACACCCTTGCTCCTGTGGCATCTTCTCCTCTCACAGGACCTGGGGCCCTGGGGAACACAGGTGCCACCACACAGGCATGCTGTGCGCTACCAGGCTGAGCAGGGGGACAGAGTAGGGGTGAAAAATGTCGTTTTGAAGCCAGACAGACCTGGACTCTACTTAGGCAAAGGAGCCGCTTCCCACATAAAATCATCACAGCCCTCCTCCCCGCCCCATCTCCCAGCACTGCCCTAGGCTCTGTGCTCTCTCCGGGGGCTCCTTCATTCTAACCCTCCCAGTAACTAATGTGGGAGAAATTATCAGCATCCCGATTTTATAGGAAAGAGACCACGGCTTAGGAACTTGCTTAGGCTCCCTGGGTGAGTGAGTGAGCGGGAGACACTCGGGAGTCTCTGCCTTTAGCCAGAACCTCCTGGGCCTGGCTGTAAAGTGGGGGTGCTGTTCACCTCTGTAGACCACATGCTCCTTGAGGACAGGGACCAACCTCACCCTCAGCCACAGGGCACCACTTGGCCAGGCTGGGCTGCTCCCCACCCTGAGGGCCCTCCTGCTGTCACCTGGAGCCCACATCAGCACAGCTGGCCGGGAAGCAAGTGCCCTGTGCTCACTGCGGGGGTGCAGGCCTGAGCTTGAGCTCCCAGCTGCTCCCTGTGTGAAAGTGTGTCAGGATAGCCTGAGGGCTGCTCGCAGACAGGACCTCGAGGTTTCTCTACCCTCCACTCTTGGCACTGACTGGCACAATGGCAGGCAGCCTGCGGGTGCTCAGGACATGTGTGCTGGTGAAGGACTTCGGCCTCCAGCCTCCAGCTGGGACAGGACATGGGGTGGCAGAATTCATGAAGCAGGCTGATCTCATCACAGCCTGGCCCTCGGCGCTCACCATTGCTTCCGTGACCCACTCCAGGGAGTCCTGGTAAAACTGGACCCTCAGGGAGCCTACGACCTTGGTCTGACCAGGAGAGGTACGGGACCGAGCAGAGCCTTGCAGAAGACCATAGGCCAGTGCACTGGGACCGGACCTCTACTTCATGGGCTCCCCGCAGCCACACACCGGGGAGCAGGGAAGAAGCTAGAGGGTAGCAGGGGAGGAGTCAGGTTAGAATTGACAGCTGGCTGTCCATAAGACACTGGGATATGGCAAAACAGGGAACTGCAGGTGGCATCCTCTACTGTAGGAGCCTTTCAATGACTTGGTGCCTCCAGATTCCAGGGCCCCATGGTGTCTTCTCCCGAAGCCCAGCTGCCAACTCACACTCTTTACCTGCAGGCAGAAAGCATATGGCTTAGTGGACTCACAGCTTCCTAAAGCCCACTGGGGCCACATCCCTCCTACACATCCAGCCTCTTGCCTCACTCGGGGATCATGAAAGTCGAGCCCTAGACACTGCAGCGTGGAGCCTCAGATGAACAAGGGGCACTTGGTAAAAATGTTTTAGGGAACATGGACTTTAAACTGAGACCACTGATTCTTCAAATTTAGCAACTGACACAATAGATAGATGTGACTGATAAGTCACAAGTGGTTCTACTTGCAGTGAATAGTTGTGGGGCTCTTTTCTGCCAAGGTGGGGGCGCAGATGGCAGGGATGGAGGAGGAAGACCCACAGGGTCCTCTTCCATTTTCTGGCCCTGTGCACATGAGCAATCAGAGAGCCCCTAGTGGTTTCAATGGCCTCCTTCTGTCTTGGCACAGAGGGGAAGAGGTCCCGAGGGCAATCTGGAATTGTTATGATATCTAGCAGGAACCATCTAGCCCTGACTGCCCCACACACTGCCTGTGAAACCCTGGGCCAGTCTACCATTTTCTCATCTGAAAGGTGACAACAGCATCACCCACCTCCTCATATTATTTTGAAAATAAAGGGTGTGTCACATAATCTTAGCTTGGCATAGGAGGCTGTTATCACTCCTGTCCAGGTTTCAGAAGGTCTTTTGGGATAAACAAGAGTGCGTGTATACAGGCCTGCGGCTGGAACAGCATCACACACACAATGGCTATGTTTTCACGTGAAGAATCAACTCTTTAGAACGGTCACCAGGTTTTCTAACCCACGTCCCTTGCAGAGACAGAAATGAAAACAAATGGAGATTCCAAAAGTCTTCACCACAAAACTATGTTTTACTAACAAACCAAAGAATCTCAAACACTTTTTTCTGGACATCAACTTTTTCCTCTTCAGATTTCAAAATGGAATTGTGCATATCCATATTTTTAAAATTTCAACATAGTTTGGAAGACACAGTTGTAGACACAAACAAATCCGAGAAATGAATGTGACATGTTCTGAGATCTGCTTTCAGACAGAACCCTGGGTCCCGGGAGGTGCAGGCCATTTCTCCTCTGCCTGGGCTTTCCCCATACCACAGCTCCTGTGACAGACAGGAGGAAGTGGGGAAGGAGATGCCAGAGCTGCACATTTGTTAATAGCTACTGGGTGAGCAGGGTGAGTCAACTCAGCTAGCTATAAAAATCAATAAATAAAGTCTCTTCCCTGCATTCCATGGGCATTTTATCTTTACTTCAGCGAGGTCATCAGAAAGGCGAGTGTTTGTCAACCATGCAAGAGTGAACACACTGAGGAAACCCCTGCTGCTGCTGAGCTGGAGACCACTGGCTGGAATCAGGGCTCCACAAGCTGCCTCCTCCTTCACACTAATGAGGGATACACAGAATCCCAGGGCTTTCTTGCAGCCCCAGCTTCCCCTGGGAAAAGGAACAGGCAGGGCCTCCCTGCTAAACTCTGTCCTGTGTTATTCTGATGAAGTGGAGTGCAGAGGATGGGAAACACCTTGTTTGGATGAAACTGGACAGCACATGAGGTCTTCTGCAACAGCTCCACTCCGTGCAGTCATGACAACTTCTGCCTTCTCGTAAGGGTGTTCTGGACTGCTCTGAAAAGCCCATTAGCAGGCCAGGAGGCCAGTTAAAGCATAATCATGAGGCTTTACACCCATGGAAGCCATCGACTTGCCATGACTTAGAAGCAAAAGGGTCTACAATGAAGAGACTTGGAAGCGTCACTTACAAACTGTAGGTCACATGTTTCAGATGCCCGGCCCACAAATTAGGCTCAGCAACATTCTAGAAACTGCATGTGCATGAAAGAGAGTTGTCTTCTAAATCGATATTATTCTTTCTACTCTATAAAAGAAGTGGAAATCTAGTCTGATATTAGATAGTCCCCTACAGGCAATTACTCAGCCATTCCAGAGTCCTATCTTATCTTTTATGACCTTACCTTGCATGATGGGAAGTACTTAGAAAGTCCTAGACCACTTGTGCTATGACAATAACAGAAAACCTCTCATAGCTACATGGGTGGATTATTGAGGGTATGCTAATCCAAATTCATATCCTTTTTAAAAAAATTAAAAATGTCACCACATGATGATTAGTTAGCATCTTATGTTCCCCATATGTATAAATGCAAATTAGTACTTTTGATTTGATTACCCAAAAGTGGATGGAAAATAAGGAATGCATTCAACCCAAATTTATACCTTGTTCATTTACTAAAATTTTGAAATAAATTTAATTGTAGGGACATGGGTCCATCTGGAATTGTATCTTATAAGTATTCTTAAAAGTTCCCATGGTGATAAAATTAAGGTAGATCCTGTATTTTTTGTTTGTTTGTTTTTCTGAGACAGGGTCTTGCTATTATCCTAGGCTGGCCTTGAACTTCCAATCCTTCCACCTCAGCCTCCCCAGTGCTGGGATTACAGGTGTGCACCAGCACGCCTAAGAGTTTAGTTTAATAGTATATGTCTGGGTGAGTGTTCTAGAATTCCCTATGCTGACTCATTAGCCATTAAAGGTTACTCCAGGCATCAGGAAGTCCCTTCCATGGGGTACTAGCTGCAAACAGCCCTGTGAATCTAACACACAAGTCCTAAACCTCTGCTGAGAAACAGGGTTGCTAATAGAGCCACAATGCACCCCTGGGCTTCTTAAAAACACCGGCACAAGCATGAAACAGGAAACAACAGTGTCTCCTATGCCCTCTGCAGCACTCCACCTAACGCCCTGTGCCTGTCACCTCCTTTCGGTTTGCGGACATCTCTCCCTCAGGATCTCCTAGAAGGTGCCCATGGAGGATGCAGATGAAGTGTGTTCTTGTCATCAGGACGTCACCCTAGAGTCTCTGTCATTTAAGTGAGACAGTGCCTGACTGTTCCCTTACTGGTCAACAGAGACGGCACCACTTTATACACTATATACAGAAAGGTACAGTGGCCACCCGCACTGTGCCCGGCTCAGCGCGGAGCTCCACAAGTGTGTGAGAACAGATCTCCCTGTTGAACACCTCAGGCCCGCAGATGACAAAGGCCAGGGAGCATGTGCACAACAGGCGCCTGGGGGGAGGATGAGCATCTCCACCAGCATGGGGACCTGTCACAGGGTGTTGATGGGATGGCTTCTGTCACTCATGCTCTAATGGGGGGGTCTCTGCAACAAAAGGGGCCATGAAGGTGTCTGCTTTATTTTTTTTCTTTCAGAATTCACAATTGGTTTTGGTCCGGCACTAAGAAATCTGGTGGCTTTTCGTCCAGTGGGTATATTAGGTGTCTTTTTGCACCTTTTTAATCTTCTGCAAAGAGCCAAGTTCAAATGCTGGAAACCGTGATGTCTCTGGAACCAAGATGTCAGAGAGAAAGTGGATTGCGCCAGCCATGCCTGCAAAGCAAAATGTGCATTGTTTAGGAACCACACAAGGGTAGGGTCTGAAACAAAGTGACTGAGTCATTTCCTCTGCCAGAGGCTGTAAGGACAAGGGGGAAGGTGCCAAAATCATTTTAAAATGACTTCATGAAAACACAAAGAAATCCTCATGTTAACATCCAGCAGACAATCATACTAGTTTTCTTCACGGTCTTATTTTTTAAAAAACTTGGCTATTGGGCTTTCATCTACGTTAAGATGCTATTGCAGAATCACTACCAAGAAAGAGCTATGGACATGGGGTAGGGCATGGCTGGGTGGTAGAGCTCTTGCCTACCATGTGCAAGGCCCTGGGAACCAGCCCCAGCAACACAAAGAATAAAAAAGGACATTACCAATTATTTTTCATTACATAAAACTTTCCCTCTCAGAGATTTTATAGTCTCAGTCAAAACAAAGGATCATACTTTACATCTTTAGGTTCTAAGAAAGTCATTTCCAAATAGGTGCTATTTGCTTTGGTCAAAGCCTCCACCCCAAATCAAGGCAGTAATTAAGCCATAGGTTTCAAGTGCAAACCAAGAGCCTCACACACACTTTGCAAGCCTTCTACCATTGGACTGCACCTCTAACCCCTTTTTAAAATTTTTTATCTTGAAATAGGGTCTTGCTAAGTTACACAGGCTGTGTCTGGCCTCCAACTTGTGATCCTTCTGCTCCACCTCCTGAGTTGCTGGAATTACAGGTGTGAGCCACGGCGCCCAGCACTGGTAGCGGTGTCTGAAAGGTGTGGCGAGGAAGCTCCTAATCCCTGTCTCCACCTCAGTCAGAACAATTCCTCCCTCACAGGATTTCTATTTGCTTATGGATTTTCTTTTTCTGTAGAATTCACATACAACCAAACATACAGATGTTAAGTGCACTTATCTGAGCTTTGATAAATGTACACACCCGTGGAAAACAACCTTTGTCAAGGTCTGGAATGTTCTGTCACCCCAGGGAATTCCATGAGCCCCCAGAGGCAGCTGACATAGATGAGTGGCGCCTGTTTCAGGTCACATCGACAGGGTCACTGTGCGGAGCCTCCCATGTCTGACGTCCCCACTCAACGTCCCTGTGACTGCCTGGTGTCCTGTGGCTGGCAGTAGGTCAGCCCCTCTTACTGCCTCACAGACTGGTGCCCTATGTTTGAAGGTTTCCAGTGTTCCCTAAAGCTTTTGTTTGAAGAAAGAGTTCCTGAGGCTTATTTTAAAAATCTGAACGCTGCTGACCTATGAGAACCCATCAGACACAAACAGTGCCCCTCACACTTCTGAGAGGGCCCTAGGGAGGCCATGGAAGCAACCCCGTTTCCTGGGTGGGTGGGTGGGCCCATGGACAGAGCCTCTGGCAGGAGTCCAAGGGTCACAGGGGCAGCAACCTGCAGCCAGTGGCTCCTGTGCCCTGGCCTGCTGCACAGGCACTCAGTGTAACCAGTCCTGGGCCTGCCTAACAAGACTGTGGTTAATTTCTACTGTTGGCGCCCATCTGGGCACTGGCAGGGCACAGGGCAGAGAGATGGCCTGGTAGCCTCCCAGCCATGAGGGAGTTAGATGGACATTCGCAGATTCTGACTCACCAGGGCTTCAAAATTGCTCTTGTAAACCAGAATTATAAATCTGAATGACCTCCAATTTAGAGCTCAGGTATTAATTGTTACATCTGATGCAAACACCCCATTTTTTGGTTCTTTTGTGAGGCAGGCTCTACGTCCTCAAGGCTGGCCTCAAGCTTGGATCTCCCACCTCAGTCTCCAGAGTGCTGGGACTATAGGCACGCGCCACGCCTCGCCAATACCCTACATTTTTACAGTACGAAGAACTCTCTATTCTGAGAAACATTTTTTTCCTTCAAATAAGAAATCAAATTAAAATGATTTCCTTCAATATTAAAAAGATAATAGTCCCCAAAAGATCAGACAAATGTTTTACTTTCTGCTCATTTTTCTGTGATTAAAAAATTACCAATATCAGAAATTAGACAAATCATATCACTACAGATGGTTCAGGCATCAAAAGAGTAATAAAGGAATCCTACCAATACCTTCACACACATAAACCTGAAGTCATGGATGAGATGGGCCAATTTCCCAAAAATTGCAAACTACCAAACCTCACCTAATATGAAATAGATAATTTGAACAACCTGTAACTAATAAAGAAATTGAAGTTGTTTTAAAACTCTAGAAAATAAAATGAAATCCTCAGGCCCAGATGTTTTTGCTAGAGAATTCCATCAATATTTAAATTAGACCGAGGCCTTTTCTTCCACCAATTAATACAGTCTGTCTCAGAAAACAAAAGAGGAGCGGCTACTTCTCAGTACAGCTTATTAAGTGAGTATTATCCTGATAATAAAACCAGAGAAAGATGGTGTAAAATAGAGAAACAAGAGACCAATACTCTTCATGAATGTAGATGCAAAAATCTTTAACAGAGCCGGGCACAGTGGCTCATGCTGGTAATCTCAGCAACTCGGAAGGCAGAGGCAGGAGGATCTTGAGTTTGAGGCCAGAGGCAGCCTGCTTGCCTTAGCAAGACCCTGTCTGAAGATGAAACAGTGAAAAATGGGCTGGGGGTGCAGCTCAGTGGTAAAGCATTTGCAAAGCCTGTGTGAGGCTCTGGGTTCAAACCCTAAGTACCACAAGGAAAAAAAATCTTTAACAAAACGTTAGCAAGTAGAATTTTGCAATATATAAAAAGAATTACACAGTATGACTGTTCCACAGATGCAAGATTGGCTTAATATCTGAAAATGAATCAATGTAATTTATAATATTAATAGGCTAAAGAAGAATAATCACATGATCTTATCAACTGAGATGGAAAAAGCTTTGAAAAATGTAATACCCATCTTTTGATTTTCTAAAAATATTTAATCTTCTATCATTTCTGAAGTTTACTTTGGGATAGGTAAAAGATGTGGCTCTAGAGTAATTAAAAGTCACCATCAATTTGTCCCAACAGGATTTAGTCTTTGCCCTTTGATTTCTGTGGTTTATAAATTAGCCAATGCACACACTCATGTGTGCATATACAAACACACACACACATACACACATAAATATAAAAAATATCTAGGTCTTTCTGTAGGACTTCTATTTTTTCCAAACTCAATTATTGTTGCTTCTACTCATGGCCTTGTTATTACTCTTCTTTTTTAGAACTTTCTTCAGTATTTGCTCTTGTTATTATTTCTAATTATTAATACCCCTAATTATTAACACTTCCAATAGATAATATCAATTATTTAGACTCCTTTATATAATTTAAATTATTAATACTTCTCTATAATTTCGATAATTAAATATATTTTAATAACTGTTCAAGCTTCCTGTGAATATAGCAGTGTTACATACACACTATTACAGATGAAGCACAGGGGAGTAAAACTGAGCAGCTGGCCTTCCAGGCTCTGTCTGCATGTGAACTTCACAGGTCTAAAATCACCTGGGGACATTCGCAAGAACAAAAAGTAGGCCCAGTAAAGAGACTCAACATCATTTTCAGCAATAAGATAACGTGTTCACTCTTATTTTAGGTTTGACTCAACCAAGATCAAATGCACTACTGAGAAACAGGAGAACTAATTCCATTCACCCAAACGTTTAAATCTGTAGTTTTATTTCTCATTCCTACCTTCAAAGAGGGAGTAGGGTCTGTCAGGAATGCGGCACCCGTGTGCTCCATAATCTAGACACCACTCTGCAAACTAAAAAGAAAGATAAGTCCTTTGAAGAATAGAGATTCCACTTGGTGAAGGGCTGCCATGAACTCAGAGGATCTGAGACGACCAGTTCCTGGCCGCAGTTCTTCCAGTGAGGGCTCGGGACCAGGCTGCAGGACTCCTGTCCTCAGTGGGCTGAGGCCTGGCCAGGCAGGCGCCTCTCCTCATGTCTCCCAGTCTGCAGGCAGCCTCTGCCTCTAGAGGCTGCAGAGAAGCCTGAAGTAGGAACTGCAGCAACTCAGCAACAATTTTTCCCTCCTAGACATTGGCCTCCTGCTCCCCCTGGTGATAATTCCAGAAGTAACTCTAAACCCTTGTTTCTTGCAAATAAAAAGCCCTGGCTTTGAAACTGCCTCAGACCCAGCTGCTGGCTCCCCATACCCCCCAACCATCTCCTCCGCCATACCTGGGAAATGTGCAGCCTTTGCTTTGCCTGGGCCATTTGGGGCCACACTCCTGGAAATATAACCTGTGCTGAGCTCACGTCTCCTCCCTCAGCTTCCTCCCATGCTCCATTGTGCTTTCCCTGCCATGATGGACTGGCCCTCGGAAACCATGAGCCAAATAAACCTGGCCTTCCTTAAGTTCTTCCTCTCAGGTATGTTGGTCACAGCGACACAAAACTCACTAATGCAAGCTCCTTGGTGTTTCTTCTTCTGTCTCCTCAACAGGTTTTTTTTGTATAACAGACTTCCTCTCTTGCTTAACTAACACAGTTTTGTCATTTGTATCCTAAGAATCCTAAGTGAGGAATACAATGAATATCAAATTCTGCACATGTGAAGCAAAACTTACTGTTTTCTACCTTTCATTGCTTATTCGTTTATCTTGTTTGATGCATCCCCTACCTGGTTCTCATAATCAGACACCAGGAGAACATGCAGATGCCTCTATACTCTCCATACAACAAAACATGCTGCACGAAATGCTCGGGGTACCACATCCTGAATGTGTCTAAGTCCCTCCTGCTTATCATGGCAGACAACGCCTTGGGGTGTAACCCAATATTTCTCCCATTAGTGACTGCACAACAATATGGGGAAACCCAAGCTCTGCCTCATCCTTCCCACAGAATCCACAGCGATCTTTCTAAGATGAGTTGCAAGGTGGACCTCATCCTTCCCACCCAATCCACAGTGACCTGACTGAAAGAGGAGACCCAACATGGACCCCACCCTCCAAATCATTATTCACTGCTGGCTGATTATTAAAGTCATCTGTACTGTTTGAAAACTATTGGTGCCTGGGCTCCCTCACTTAATGGATCCACAGGGCAGCCCAGTGATTCTCAGCTGTAAACTAGGTTGAGAACTCACTTGGCTCTGTCCACCTGCTTGACTTCATCTCTTACCTACCTTCCCCATACACCCCCTCCCATGGCACCCCACAACACTGAAGCGCTCCTTTTCCGGAAGGCACCAAGCTGTTTCCTGCCTCTCTGGCTTTGCACCAGCTGCTCTTCCCTTGGGGAATGTGCATCTCCTCCTTAGGCTGTCCCCTTCCTTACCCATCTGAACCACTTCATCTCTGAAGAACCAGCTATGCTGTGAACCTCATACAGTTTCTGGAAAAGCAGTTCCCTCTCTTTTTAACATCCATCCTCATCCCTCTTTGCCACACTTTCAGCTGTCCTTCAGGTCTTGGTCTGGACATCACTTTCTGACTTCCCCTGATCAGGGTGGGCCCTGCTCGCTTTCCATGCTTCTACAGAATCCTGACAGCCTCTCTGTGAGTGTGGGCACAATACAGAGGTGTGTGTACTCTCAGGGGTGGAAACAAGAAGGGTCCTTTCTGTGCAGGTTGAGAGAAGACCTCAAAATGGTTACAGATATTCATTGTTCAAAAGGTATAAAGAATATATCAGCCATGAGGCCTCCATCTATCATGGACTACTATAACATTATAGTGTATTTTCTTCCAATTTTTTCTGTGTGCATATAACTATAATATGTAAAATGCACACAGCAATAAAAATACTAGCAGACATTTACAGAGGTTTGCTGAGTGCCATTCATTTCATGCGTTCAAAGCATATTTAACTATGTTTCTGTTTGGTGCCACACGCTGTTCTAGTTACTCACACAGGATAGTAACCTTCACAAGTCAGATCATAGGGCTTATATTTTCCTGGCCCAACACACTCAAGAAATGAGCAAAAATCCATGATGAATGAGTGAGTGATCCTTTCTTCAGGGATTCCCAAAGGCCCCGTCCAAGAATGTCACAGTTAAACTGACATCGGAATGGCAAGGAGTCAGCACACAAATTGCAGGGAAAGAAGGAAAAGCTAGTACCAGTTCTGGGGCACAAGTGTGGGCTGCGCCATTCTCTAGAGGGAGGTGTGAGATGGGGTGATGAGGGTGTTGAACATGTGAGGGTGAAGGCACACAAGGCTCTGTGGCCTTGAGAAAAACTATGAGTGATTCACAACGTAACAGGAAACCACAGGAAGCTTTCTAAGCGGGGACAATTGTAGATGGTCTTCACTTATCTAAATTAATTCTTCCTGGAACAGGCTTAGTGGGTAGGGAATATTTGTTTTTTCCCATTTTTACAAATGAGGAAACTGAGGCTTGAAGAAATATACACAAAGTCATAAAGACAACACACAGTAGGGATGTAATTCTAACCAGGTAGTGTGACTCAAGAATCAGGTTCTGCAGAGGCTATTTCTGATTGCTTCCCTCATCTTATAGATAAGGACACACTGCCCAGAGAGGCCAGGGACCAGGCTGTGCCAGAAGCAATGGAAGAAACTACAGACTGGGAGAACTAGGCTCAGACAAAAAGGGAAGCTGTTTTGGGACTCTATACACGTCCTGGGGTGTTCTGAAGGTGTTTGGCTGGAGATGTCTCACCTTGCAGGCTCGATAGAGGTACTTTTTGTCCTGTGTGAGATGGTAAAGGGACAGGAAAGAGTAGCCATTCCCAGAGGTCCCGTGACAGATCCCATAGCCCTTCCGGAGCAGACCTCGCTGCCAAATCACATCACTGCACTCCATGGCCTCTTTCAAGTACTTTTCCTCCTTAAAAACCTGGGCAGTGACAAATCAAAATAGTATTAACAAAGGTTTTCAATGAAGAGTCAGCAAAATATTTTCCTTTCTAGTTAGAAAATTATACAACATTAGGAAAGCTGAAATGGCACTGGGGATAAAAATATCAACAAAACAACAAAAGCAACATGGTTCTAGCACTTTATAATCTCAATCTATTAGCCTATTCCCCTGTCCTCCTATTTCACAGTTTTGGGGAAGTAATTCTAAAACTTAGTAACTTAGTAACTTAGGTGTTAGGTGACGTGCAACGGGTGAAACATTATTGTCAGTACTTCTCTGCTAGTCATAGGGTTTTCTTTTTCTTTCTTTTTTTTTTTTTTTTGTGGTCCTGGGGGGTTGAACCCAGAGCCTCATGCCTGCATCCTCTGCAAGTGCTGGACCACTGAGCTGCGCCCCCAGCCCAATTTTTACTTTTAGAGACAGGGTCTCGCTAGGTTACAAAGACTACCTCTGGTCTCGAACTCGCAATCCTCCTGCCTCCGCTGGGATTACAGGCATGTGCCACCATGCCCGGCCATAGTCATAGGGTTTTCAATGGCAGACTGATTTTTGGGAGTGGGTTGCCAGGTCCTTCTCCCAGAATTTAGCTTAATAAATTAATATTAAAATTGCCACATCTCTTTGGTAAGATGTTTTATCGTAAATAAACCATTCCACATTTCTTGGGATTCTACAGCTGTAAAACTTCTCCTATAGAGGGAAACAAAGGATTGACGATTCTGTAGCATCCCGCATCAGGGCACATATCAACAACGCCCTGAGGTCCCTGCACTGCCAAGGCCAGCAAGATCTGTCGGCATCCACCACAAGGACACTTGCACACAGGTCCCCACGGCCCCAGGAGCAGGTGTGCCAGGGCTGCAGAACCTCCCGGCACCACCCGTACTGAGTGTGCCTGTGACAGGCAGAGACAAACATACAGTGAAGGGAGTGACAGGAGAGAGGGAGCCGGCTGCTCCATCCAACGACACCAATAGCTGCTTTTTCTGCAGTACTGCAGGGTTGAACTCAGAGCCTCACACGTGGCTGGCAAGTGCTCCACCACAGAGCTGCACCCCTAGCCGCCTCACTTTTTTATTTTTAATTTTTATTTTATTTATTTATTTATCGGAAATTTTTAATGTACACCTTAATGTGATTCATTCTGACATGCTTTTCATTGTGACATTTCCATATATGCATTTTATTGTACATTATCCACATAATTTCTCCCTTACCCTCTTGTGCGCTTCCTCCCCCCTCATCCCACCTCCCCACCAAAGACTTCTCTTCCATTTGCTTGTCTTTTTATGGTAATAATTTTCTATATATCCTTGGGTTCCAGTTCTCTTTAAGATAGAAACTTTTTCTGTAGTGAACTTTCTTTTTACATTGTCAGAACTATTACATGAATTTTCTAGACCATCTATAATACCATTCTTTTTTTTATTGGACATTTTTAATGTACACCTTAATGTGATTCATTCTGACATGCTTTTCATTGTGGCATTTCCATATAAATAATACCATTCTTAGTTTTTTTTAATTATGTTCCAACCTTTGTATAGGAATTTTCTTTATAATTTTGATTCAGCTCCCACATATGAGTGGGAAATGACACTGGAGGTAAAAAAAAGAACATGTGGTATTTCTCTTTCTGAGCTTGTGTTCATTCACTTAAAATAATTTTCTCCAATTCCATCCATTTTGCTTCGAATGGCATTATTTCATTTTTTATTTTTTAAGACATGGTCTTCCTAAGTTGGCCTTGAACTTGCAATCACTTTGCTTCAGCCACCTGAGTTGCTGGGATTACAGGCGTGAGCTATGGCCTCTGGCATAGTAGCTCAACTACTCTTAACCCAATGAAGTATACGCTTTATAGTACTGAGAAGACAGATTCCTTGTTCTTTTTTATTGATTTTTTCCCACAGTGCTGGGGAATTATATCCAGGGCCTCAAACATGGTAGGCAAGTGCTCTACCACTGAGCTGCACCCTCAGCCCTGTTTTTAATTTTTACTTTGAGGCAGGGTCTCACTAAGTTATGCAGGCTGCCTCTGGCCTTGAACTATGATCTTCTCGCCTCAGCCTCTGCAGTCGCTAGGATTACAGGTGTCTGCCCATGCCCGGGTCTCACATATGCTTTTTCAAATTACCACTGATGGCTTCCTGCCCCCAGGAGTTCTGATATTCCTCCCCTTCCTCATGTTTAAGAATCTTAAAGTAGAGGTCAAAATGAGGTTTGAATGACTAAGTATGATCTGAACAGGTTTGGCTTTATGCTTTCTCCTTTGGGATCAGCAGCACAGGGGAAGGTGTTCACAGAGTTCTGAGCAGAGCCATTGTGGGGAGCAGCTGGTCTGCATCACTGGTGGCCTGTCAGCAGCAGAGCACTGTCTGTTCCCCAAGTGATCAGCAGTGGGGGCAACTGTTGCCAGGCTAGTGGAAGCAGAACTGCCTAGGCTGGAGGGTCCTCATGGGAAGTTCTGGGTGCTGATCACCTGCCTGCTGTCCCCAGGGCTCCCTGGGGAAGTGGAGGGGAAAGCAGTCCCACAGCAGGATCACTGGCCACCAGAATCCCAGCTGCAAAAGGTGATCCTCTTTACGGAGAAAAGGGAAAAGGAGCTTCACAAACAGAAGCTTCTAACTCCCAGCAGTTTTACCTGCTTTGAACACCAATATGTCTCTTTTTGTACTGTCTGAATATGCTCACATCTTACTACTGGGCATTTATATTAACAACCTCTCCATGTTACTTAAGTTACAATTCCTCTAAAATACTAGGAAAGGAAAACCAGTGATTTCAATAGGATGATGTTTGAATTTAAAAGCTAGAGTATGTTAGGAACATGGATCATTAAGTTCTGATTCTCAATTTGTACATTTCATTGTGCTACAATCTCAACAAATAGTATAGCTTTCTGAGTCATTTCTTTCTTTCTTTTTTTTTTTTTTGTGGTACTAGGGGTTGAACCCAGGGCCTCGCACTTGCATGTTCTGCAAATGCTGGACCACTGAGCTCCACCCTCAGCCCATTTTTTTACTTTTTGAGACAAGGTCTCACGAAGTTACGCAGACTACCTCTGGTCCTGAACTTGCAATCCTCCTGCCTCCGCCTCCTGAGCCACTGGGATTACAGGCATGCGCCACCACACCCGGCTCGCTTTCTGAGTCATTTCTGAAGGCTCAGATCTTTTATATTACTTGAATATTTTTGGTGTTATAGTTGAAGGAGAACTAAAAAGTTCTGAGAAATTAACCTCCATCATAAGAGATAATTTCCTACAATTTTTCTGAATAATTTATTGTAGTTACAGAAATAAAATTGATTCAAGAAGCAGTTATTCTGTTATTTTCCTGTAGAAATATGAATTTTCCTCCATTCATTCTATTAATTTCTCCAAAACAAAGAGACTTTGTTAAAATACTGTGTTGTAGAGAGTGATCATTGTGACTATAGTTGTATACTTTTACTCAACATGAAAAATAATTGTCAACATCAAATGTTTGAAACAAGATGTATTAAATGAAAAAGTAAATTGCAACAGAAGCATTGTGTGCTTTCAATTTACATGATGAATCTTAGTCCAGGATAGAAATCAATAGCATTGTAAATACTGTGCCCCCATACGTGCAGAGCCTACTAGACATAATCATTGATGGGACTGCCTGCTTTCTTAGAATACCCTAGATGTATAAAGATTTGAGCACCATCTCTATCTCTTGTGAATAATTTTATGATAATTTTAAACTCAAATTTAAAAGCTCTTAAAAACTTATAATCCAGCAACAAAGGCTTACTCAAGCAAGACAAACAAAAAGCATTTTGTTATAATACTGTCTGGTGCCTCACTGGGGACTCACTGGAATAAAAATCCTCATTCTGCTGTGTACATTTTCTTTCACATGCGTGTATAAACCTGATAAAACACACACAAATACATACACACTTGTAGCACTAACAGTGGCGATGAACACGGAAATAAGGAGACTCTGTTTTGTAAGAACATTAATTCTAAAAGGCTTTTAGTGTGCAAGCAAATGGCTTATGAGAATCAAAATGAAAGCCAGGTGATAAAAGCTGGACCCCTACACTGTGGACACTCATACTTCCTACCTGCAGTACTGACCTTATATGCCTGCATGAGCATGTGGACTACGCCTGGGGCCCCATGGCACCAGTGGACCAATCGATCGGTTTCATTGCTTAAAGAAGATGGGTAATTCCCAGATCGGAATCTTTTGTGGCGCATATAATCGATACTAGGTTTCACCATCTCTGTCAAAGTTTCTTGGTCCACTTTTGCTGCTGGCTTTTAAGAAACAAAAATAAAATAACTTATTTTCCTGAAAAATTTTTTTAAACCATTATATTGTGGCTAATCTAACAAAGTATCAATTACCTGGAATTCTGCAGAGGATACAAAATTAGAATTAATTCATTATCTGGTTTTTAAAGACATAGGCAGACCTTTTTTGGAATTTTGGATGTATTAGTGTTATAATGTATTGAACATAGTTTACCTTTTTATTGATGAACCAGGACTATCAACTTGAACTAAAATCATACTGTAGAGTAGCAAGTACACTCGGTTGAATCTCCAAAGAATCCAGAACTATAGACTTTGTTGTTGTTTTGTTTTGTCTAACTACTAACTCTTGATTTCCTCCCACGAGGCCCTTGCCTCCTAAAAAGCCAAGTTCATAGCTTCTCCCAAATCTACTAACTCATTTTATCACTTCAGGTGAATTATTTAACCTCAGTTTCTCAACAGGATAATTAATGTACTTAATTTCTGAGGTGGTTGCGAGGAGTGAAGGGGGGAAAATGTACGTTTTATTCCTTCATTTAATAATTGGTATAACGGCTATTACTGAGAGTGCTCATTTAAATGTTACCCATTGGAGTTTATTATCAAATGTATATCAGAGTTTTACTTATAGGGATTAGGACTAGAAACACATATGGAAAATACTGATTTTGAGGCTTTTCTTTTTTTAAGGGATTTAAAAACATTCAATGGTTTTCAAGATACTATGCAGATTCTTATGCAAAATTTGGTGGTAACAATCAAGTGGCCAGATGAGGCTAATTAAATGTCTTTAGTGTAATGTATTAGCAAGCCCACACAAATCTGCACTACTGGTACAATCTGGGGTAAAGAACCAGTCCCTCTGGCTATGGGTTTAAATTTCACTTGGTTCTGATGG
The DNA here is from genome assembly GCA_007922755.1 of Pedetes capensis. Lineage (NCBI taxonomy): Eukaryota > Metazoa > Chordata > Mammalia > Rodentia > Pedetidae > Pedetes > Pedetes capensis. The sequence continues at coordinate 11,498 of VMDO01014198.1, read as the reverse complement.
CAAATGTCCAGAGAGGGTATAAATCAAACTTACGACTGTGAAGAGAAATATTGCTTTAACATTCTTTTTATCCTAGTCAAGCCAAAGAAAATATGCAATATGACATTTTATTGTAAAAAAATAAAATGAAAACCTCATTTCTTTAACAAGAAGTTAATTTTGTTAAGCATGCAGAAAGGAGATAACTTAAAAAATGTCAATGCTTCTGAAGTTCACTGAAGTAAAACTTTTTAAACAATTAATTTATTAGAAAATCTTTAAATGTTTTTCTGACACATAAATAATGTATCCGATTTTTTCAAACTATAGTTCATGAGGTTTATTTCCAAACAACAAAATGGTATTTTTTTTAAGGGTCTACAGCCATACCATCCTGGTGTCTGATTCTGTCTGATCTTAGAAGCTAAACAGAGTTGGGCCTGGTTAAGTATTTAGATGGGAGACTGTCGAGGAATACTGGGTGCTGTAGGCTTGGTAGAAGGACCCAACAGCCCACTCCTGAAACAATCAGCCATCGAAAACCCTATGAATAGCAGAGAAGCACTGGCAATAGTGCCGGGCATGGCAGAGTCAGGTAGTGTTTAGTCTGTTGTACAGTGTCACTCAGAGTCAGACTTGACTTGATGGCACCTAACAACAATAACAACAAATGGTACTTTAAAAATTACTTTTATACATGGAACTAGTTTGGGAGGTTAAAAAAAGAAAGTTTAGGAAGCTTATTACAAAGAACAACCAGTGTTCCTTCCCAGGATACAATGGAGTTTGGGGTTTTTTAGCTATTTCTTCATACTCCTTCATATTTCCTCAATATTTCTAAACAATACAAGTTCAGTGATGTACCGATTACTGATTTTTGACCATCTACAGCTTCCCTGGTGGCAGGCAAATGAGGCCAATTTCCTCGTCTAATCATCTTGAGAGAATTTTATTACCATCACCAATTTTGGTTACATCCATATTCACTGTGTTCTTTATAGACTTGCTGTTGTTGTTAGGTGGCATCGAGTCACTATCCGACTCATAGCAACCCTACATACAAGAGGTGAAACACTATCATCAGTGTTTCTCTGCTATTCATAGAGTTTTCAATGGCAGATTGACTTTTGGGAGGGGGTTGCCAGGTCCTTCTCCCAAGCCTACAGTATCTAGTGTTCCTAAGTGGTCTCCCATCCAAGTACTAACCAGGTTTAGCTTCTGAGATCTGACGGAATTGGAAGCCACAGTGCTACGGCGGCAGGCTCTTTATAGACTAGACTATGTAAATATTGCCTGCTGCTGAGATAAAGAATATAATAAATTACATATATTCTTTTATAACTTAGTTTTTCCTAAAGCTAATAACTTTCTTATGTTTCTACTTGCTTTTCTTTTGACTTGCCATCCAAGTATTTTCATGCCCACCAGCTCTGTAAAGTCTCTGCTTTAGTTTGAATCTAAACTGTCCCCCAAAGGTCAAGTATTTAAATTAAATGCATGGTCCCCAGGTGGTGGTGCTGTTTGTGGAGGCTGGGGAACACTGGGAGGTGGGACCTAGCTTGCAGATGTAGGTCACTGGGGGTGGGTCTTTGGAGGTTTTACCTGGACTCCTGGTTCTAGTAATCTCTCTATGCTTCCTGTTCACCATGTGAGGTCCTCTGACACAGGAAGAGCCTCGGGCCCCATGGCCACTCTCACACTGCCCCTATGGCCTGAAATCCTCTGAACCATGAACCTCAAGAAATCTTTCCTCTTATCAGTTGTTTCTGTTGGGTATCTTGACACAGTGATGCACAAGCTGACAAACACAGTCTCCCACTGTAATTTTCCACATTCAAATCTATCAGACCTTCTGTGATGTTTCTATGCATGGACATCTCTCTCCATTCTCTTACTCCAGTCTTAACTGGCTGCTGTCTAGGTCTCATGTACAAATGCTGTCCTGGGGTTTTCATCTGCCAGCTTCCTGGAGATTCCATTTCCTCTTTCCTGTGCTAGACCCCTTGCCTGGATCCCCTCTCTTCCTTCTTTGTGAACTCCCTTCTTTGGGTACCATACTGCAATAGCCTCCTGAGATATGGTTTAGGGGAATTAAAATTTTTGAGACTGGATGTTTAAAATTTTCTTTGTTCTACTCCACATTTCATTGATAATTTTCTTGGCAGAACTCAATGACAGACAACTAGTTTTACTCAGAATGTGGAAGGCATTTGCATTTCTCTTTTAGCTTTAATGAAACTGTTGCAAAGCCCAATGCCATCCTGACACCCATCTTAAGTACAAGGCCTGTGTTTTTTTCTCTGAAATTTCAAGCATCATCTCTTTATCTCACGTTTTCACAATGATAGGCATGGTGTGGATTTTTCTTCCATACATTGTGTAGCAACTTGGTAGGTCTTTTCAATATGGCAACTCACGTCCCTTAGTGCTAGAACATATTCTTTTACATTTCTTAAAATTTCTTCCTAACCATTTTGTGTTCTCTCTTACCAGATGTCCTCAACAATCAGATGTTGAACCTCCTGAATTAATCCTCATATGTTATTTTCTTTTCTTTTCCTATTGTTGATTTGTCTGTTTTCTAACATATTTGCCTTTGATTTCCAAGCATTTACATAAATTAAAAAAAAAAGCTATTATTTTTTAATTTTCAAGGGCTTTCTTTTTCCTCAAGTAGTTCTCATTCCTTTGATGCAACAGCTTCTCTTATTTGCCTAAGGACATTAATTATTAATCGTAGTTTCTTCGAAGTTTCCTTTTTCTTCTTAGATTATCTGTTTTCTCTGAGTTTCTTTTTCCCACTCATTTAGGTATTTAATCTTTCATGTTGAAGCTTTTCTTCAAGTTTCTGGTAATTCTTTGGCTGCTCGTCCCGTATTTTTGCATAAGGTAGTACAAAGCTCACTGGCTATACACAGTGCATAGGAAGGACTTTTCCACTTGAGTGCACAGTGTATCAGTCATGTCTCTACAGAGACACAGATCCAATAGAGTGTGTGTGTGTTCACGTGTGTGTGTGTGTGTGTGTGTGTGTGTATGTACAGAAAGAGATTTATTTCAAGGCCCATATATTCAACTGGCCTATGCATTATAGAGACTTGATGAGTCAAAAATTTGACTGGGGTGGTCACCAGGCCAAAGAACCAGGAAAGTTGCAGTTCAAGGCCAAAGGCAGTAACCTGGATAACCAAGCAGAGCCAATGCTACAGATGAAGCCCAACAGCAGTCTGCTGGAGAATACCCTCTTGCTTTAGGGTGGCCAGCCTTCCGTTCTATTTGGAACTTCAACTGATTGAATGAGGCCCACTCACATTATGGAGGGCTCTGCTTTACTCAAAGTCCACCAATTTAATATAAATCTCACCCAAAATCACCCTTGCAGAAACATCCAGAATGTTTGACCATTATTATGGTCACATGATAAGTGCCTCAAGAGGAGGCTGCCAGCTTGACCATGGCTCAGGCAAACCGACACAAAATCAAAAGTCACAGATGGCTACCCAGCTTGCTTATTTATTTATTTATGTATTTATTTATTTGTGGTTCTAGGGGGTTGAACTCAGGGAGCCACTCATGTTTTGCAAGTGCTCTACCACTGATCTGCACCTCTAGCCCATCTTTTACTTTCTTTTCTGAGACAGGGTGTCAATAAATTACACAGGCTGCCTCTGGCCTTGAACCTGTGACGCTCCTGCCTGAGCCTCCTGCAATGCTGGGATTACAGGCATGTACCACTGCACCCAGCTTGGCTACCTAGATTTTCTCACAGGGTTTTTCAAATGCCTGTTATCTGTAACTCTTTTATCTGAGCCAATTGTTTCTCCAAAAAAAGAGACTCCAATCCCTCACCCTGGGTGGAGGCAGTGTTGCCCTAGTGGGATTAGGGAGAGGTGGGGTGCCTGACGCGGGCAGGTGATCATACCATCCAGTATATGGATGTTCTTGTAAGCCCCCTCCACTCTCCTATAAGCCTAGCTTTCTTCAGTCAAAAGAGCCAGTCAGTTCTTCCAGACAGAATTCCTTTTGCCTCCAGCAGGAGTTAAGGAGAGAAACAGTCTAACATTAGAGACCACCAGAAACTCCTCTGCTGCCCTGACCTCACTCTCACAGGGACACATGTCTGGTGCTTGCTTCTATGGTATAGGGCACCTAAATTCCTCAGTTCTACACTTCTACAGGAGAAACTGCCTTGTTCCTTGCTGACAGCCTCCTTTTCAGGCACTTACATATGATCTCTCTCTGTCCTATGAGGTCACTTGCCATTCTTTCACTGACTTTCAATTTTTAATTTCATGGTTTGGGGCCTACAAGTTACATTAAAGAATTGGGGCTTCTGTGTTTGTTTTGAAAGGATTTTCAAGAGACTTGTTTTTGTTTGGCTATTGCAAAAGTGGGATTCTGTGTAATTGAAATTTAAAAAGTGTTTGTGTGTACTGTTCTGAAGGCTTCCCAAAAGACAGCAGTCAGGTAACACTGGGACTGCCTGACGGGGCTACTCTTCAACATGAGAGGCAGGGCGGGGCAGGGAAGGAGGCGCAAACTCAATTCTCAAGGCAGCTCCATCACACTGTCCATCCATCTCTGACAAAGCTGGCATAAATTTCCAAGTAGAATACTTCAAACAGTGTCCTACCTTCTTCATTTTTACATTATTTTTTTTTTTTTTTGCAGTACTTGGTGGTTAAATCCAGGGCCTCACACATGCTTTGCAAGCACTCTACCACTGAGCTGCATCCCCAGCCCATTTTTTTACTTCTTATTTTGATACAGAATTTCCCAAAATTATGCAAGCTGCCTCTGGCCTTGAACTTGTGATCCTCCTGCCTCAACCTCCTGAGACTTTGGGATTAAAAGGCACGTGCCACCATGCCTGGCTATGTTCTTCACTTTAAAAGTCAATGACTGAAAACCTCACAGTTTGAATTTCTTTTCTTTTCTTTTCCTTTTCTCTCTTTCTTTCTTTCTTTCTTTCTTTCTTTTCTTTCTTTCTTTTTCCCCAGTACTTGGGGGTTGAACCCAGGGTCTTGCACATGCTAAGAAGTCCTCTACCACTAAGCTGTACCACCAGACCCATTTTATTTTTTTATTTTGAGACAGACCTCACCAAGTCACACAGGCTGCCTCTGGTTTCAAACTCACAATCCTTCTGCCTCAGCCTCCACAGTTGGTAGAGTTACAGGAGTGCACCACAGTACCCAGACAGTTTGTACTTCTCTCAAAGAAACTCCTAATATGTAACAGAATCAACCTAGACACCTGACTCTAAGCCATGTCAGTGTGGTTCTCACATTATTACATCTCCTCTCAGGATATCACCATCTAAAAACTAAAAACTAGGTTTAAAAGTCACTATGAAAACATCTTTCTGGGAAAACAGAACACATACCGGGATGGTTAATTTTATGTGTCAACCTGATTAGGTCATGGAGTACCCAAATACAACATTATTTCTAGGTATCCCTATGAGAGTGTTTCCAGGAAGGATTAGCATTTAAACTGGTGGTCTCGGTAAAGCAGATGGCCCTTCCTGATGTGCTGGGCATGATCCAACCCACTGAGGGCTGAGTAGGAGAAATGGTGGGAGGAGGAGGAGGTACCTCTTCCTGCCAGCCTGCTTAAGGGAGACATCAGTCTCCTCCTGCTGTTGGACTGGGATTAACACCACCAGCTCTCCTGGTTCTCATGTTTTCCATGTGGACTACAGTTAAATCACAGGCTTTCCTATGTCTCAGGCTTACAAATGGCAGACTAGGACTTCTTGGCTGCCGTAATAGCATCCAGCCAACTGGCATGATAATGGGATAAATTTCATGTGTACACATGTGTATTTAGGTCTATTGGTTCTGCTTCTCTGGAAAACCCTAACTAATACATACACAAAAGATACTACTTGTGCAGAATAATAGTATTATTTTAATATGAGATGGAATTCTGGTTATTTAGTAAATGCACATCTGCACAATTAAGAAAGTTCACAATTGGAACATATGCACGTTCTACTTTCTAAAATAATAAACAAAGATGCCTAATGGCCAGAAAAGGAGGTTTTAGTCTTGTTTAGTTATGACTTTCCTAGTTTTCTTTGGTGAGCAGCAGCATGATATAATATGTTAAAGAAAAGGAAACTGAAGTAAAAGGTTTTTAAAGGAGTACTTGGACATTTTAGTCAAGGATATCCAAATTCGAACCTGTGCTCCTTGCCTTAGTACCTTTGTGATTTTGCACCTAGCACAGAGAGAGCCCTAGACCATAGGGTTAGAAGCACAGGTTGAAATAGTATCGGAGAGGGCTTCTGAGTGCTTCACAGAAAAGTCAGCCACTAGTTCAGTAGGTGCAAGGGAAGGCTGAGGGACAAGATCATAACCACAGCAACAGAATCATTAGAAATTTCAAACACAACTGATGGCAAGTTGGGGGTATGTGTGTAAGACAAAGGTCCTGCCGCAACCTGGATGCAAGAGACTCTTTCCTTCCTGAATATTTTCCCCCATTAAAAGAGTTCCTACTTCAACCAGTAGGAGGACAAGGACAGGAGAAAAGCGTGGGTGAGAAACAGCCGATCTGGTACAAAACTACACACAGAATGTACTCTTAGGAAGTCACTGTTTGGGTTCATGAGGCACAGTTTAAGTATCTGTGCCTCAAAATAGAAGCCTTATTTCAATTCAGCCTGCTTGGTTTGTACTAAGAATTTCATTTCCTATTCACATTTGATCTAATATATTATAATGTAGTTGCTGTATCAGTATTTCAGATTACTGTTACTTACCTGCATTAACATGTAGTAGATTCCAGCCATGCCGTGGGCTGCCCCGACATACTGCTTCCTGTGCCACTGATATAGCAGGGGACAGCGCTCAGTTTTCCTTTCTTCCCTTGACAAAGTCTTACCCGATTCAATAATAGCATTGACCACCTACAGAGATAATGAGACACCATGAATCTAAAAAACTTAAATGCATTTTGTTCTGGTCTAATTAACATTAGTGTGTGTGTGGTTGTGTGTGGAGAGAGAGACACACACACATATACAAAGACAGGGACAGACTATTTAACTTAAAACCTTTAAACAGTTTTGTTACTAACATAGTTTTACTTTATGAATTAATAAATGCAGGCAGAGAGGAATCAGAAGACAATGTTTGAGTAGAAAAATATTAAGAGGTCTAGTCAAGTAATCAAAAGTTTCTGCATGAATGGAGAAGGGACAATTTAGGGATTAGAAAGAAGGAGGGAGGGATCTAGCAAAAGGAAATGATGATGGGAGAAGACAGGAGGGGAGGAGGGACAAGGAGGAGCAAGGAATGAGAGAGAGGGCGACCTCAAAGTAAACAGCCCGACTTTAATAGTTCGGGAAATAATTATAATAATACCAGCAATATCAAAGGATGGTAATAATACAAATGGGCTAGATTATTCATGGAATACTAACAATGTAAAAAGATAGATCACTACAGAAAAAAGTGTGGACTTAAATCATAATTGGGATGGTAGAGTATATAGAAAAATAATCCCACAAAAAGACATGCGAGTGGAAGAGAGGTATTTGGTGGGGGAGGGGAGGGGAGAGGAGGTGCACAAGAGGGTAAGGGGGAACTTATCTGTGCAATGTACAAAGAAATGTATATATGGAAATGTCACAATGAAATGCATGTCAGACTGAAACACATTAAACTGTACATTAAAAATTCCCGACTAAAACAAAAAGTTTCTGCATGAAGTTTGCTAAAACCTAGAAAAACTTCCTTCTGAAAACTCTCCTCGACTTCCTAGATGCTTCCTAGCTGCAACCTGTTCCCCCAAAGACTGACAGGTAGATCTGCAGGACAAGCTGGAGGAACTGGCGTTACTGATGAGGAGCCAATGAATGCTCTAGGCTATGGCACCAGGGCTTTCTCATCTCGAACAAGTACATGGCGTTTCCTCACTTCCACAGTTCTCTCGCCCCTTTGTGAAGTACTTCACATTTTAGCTGGCATCTGGCCTCTCAGCTAGAGACAGCTAGCCACAGTCATTTGACTGAGGTCTGGCAACGGGACGGGAGCAGATGCGAGGTGGGCAACTTGTAAGTGGAGTCCTGACAAAATAAGCTATTTCTCCTCCGCTTCCTTCCCCCTTCTGCACAGCCTAAGGAGCCAAATGAGAACTGGTCATGCAGAAAAGGGCGCACCTCCAAGATGGCAGAATAAGACGGAAGATGGGAACTCAGCTATGCTTGCCTCCAACATCTCATGAAAAAGAAACATTGCAACATTGTAAAGCTGCTGCTTTTTGATTCTAGTAAAACCAGCTGAATCAATATGGGATAGAGAAGAGCATAGATTTTTTAAAAAATACTCAGAAGAAAAAAAGCCATTTTTAAATTTTTATGAGATGCTTCTAAAAAATTAATTCCACCTAGAAGCAGAGCCCAGCTATTAACATAACTCTGTGCTGACAGATAGCTGTGGATGCCTATAGTTAGTAGCCCGTAATACCTCTTTAATAGCTGATTCACTTATGGTGCCAGGGCCAATCTCAGTGTTCAGGTACAGCAAGGCATACAGGTAACCTGCCCGTCCAAACAGCAGCTCATCAGGAAGCTCTGACTCTTGGCTGACAACGGTTCTGTGCAGCTGCAAAAGTCTAACAAGAACAAAAAAATTCTGTTTTCCCAGAAAATGTCCAAAATACTTCTTCATGAAATAGTAAGCAACCTGTCATTCTAGGATTACTGGTTATTTATTTTTAAATTTATAAGTATGATTTAAAAACATACCCCCAAGCCCAGAAAACAATTAAAATATCTCCACTGTACTAATTCCTCTTTCAAATGTCAAATTAAGAACATAAATCTGGGCTGGAGATGTCGCTCGGTGGGAGGGTGCTTAGCACAGGCTTGGGTCATTCCACCTCCCAACACAAATCAACTGACTGGCACGGGCCAGATGCTGTTCAAGACCAAGGAGGGGCCCTGCTTCCTACGTCTTCAAGAAACACGCTACGCCAGTCAGGGCAACAGAAGATTATACTCCCAAATTATCCCCTCATTAGAATAACTAATCAGTTAAAGGCTGTTAATTATCCTCATGGATCTGAGACGTGTGAAGTCATTTTCATGAGTTGGAGACAACCAAAAAATTGTTTAGCCAATATGATTCATCTCCCTGAAATTCAGGCATACGCTTCTCTGGATAGACAGAGAGCATGTGAGCCCACCATTCTGCTCAAGGTTAACAAACAAAATACTCACTTCTTGGAGGACTGGTTTGTAACAGTAGATTAATTAAAAAATAATTTAGTTTTTGAACATCTTTGTACAGCAAGAGCTTCAAATAAAAATGGAGAGAGAACATTCCCAGTTTTAAGAGCTCACTTTGTGATGCACTCCTGGGACTCGCCGTCACTCTTGAGTTTATGGTATATCACGGCTCCCACGGCAAGGGGTCCAGCGTCTCCACAGAGGAAAGTCACTCTGCGGCCATTCAGATTCCGAAGAGTTCTCTTCACGTAATCCAGGGATCGTAGCAAGTAAGTCTGGTCACCCATGACACGGTACAGCTGCAGGTACAAAAGGGCTATGCCTGGAATGAGTTCCCCACCCCAAAAGAAAAGCATTACTACCTTTCCTTTTTACTTTCAGGATGTTATTTTGTAATTACATGAAATACTTTCTTCTATATAAATCCTCCCCTGTGTGTCTGTCAGCTTGTCGTGCTGTGGAGGGTTGCGTGTTGCTGTGATGGTGAAAGCTATGCCATCATATTTCAGATACCAGCAGGGCCATCCACGGTGGACAGGTTTCAGCTGAGCTTCTAGACTAAGACAGACTAAGGAGAAGAACCCAGCAGCTCATACCCAGAGCTATTAGTCAATGAAAACTCTAGGAACAGCAGAGAAGCACTGTCAAATATGGTTTGGGAAAATGAGCCCCCCAGGCTGGAAGGTATTCAAGACATGACTAGGGGAGAGTTGCTTCCTCAAAGTAGAGTTGACCCTAATGACAGGATTGAAGTAAAGCCCGCCCCTGGGACCTGTTGCTGATGTAGCATGACTCAAAATGAGAAGAAACATAGTGGCTGCAACAAAGGGTTAAAACATAAAAGCAAAGCTGGGCATGACGGTGCTCTCTGTAATCCCAGCGACTCAGGAGGCGGAGGCAGGAGGATCGCAAGTTTGAGATCAGAGGTAGTCTGTGTAATTTATTGAGACCATGTCTCAAAAAGGTAAAAAAAGTAAAAAAGTGGGCTGAGGGTGCAGCTCAGTGGTACAACACTTGCAAAGCATGCAGGCACAAGTCCTTGGGTTCCCCTAGTACCACAAAACAAACAAACAAACAAACAAACACACAAACATCATAGGCATGGTACAGCATTGGGTAGTATTTCATTCTGATTTACACCGGGTCACTATGAGTTGAACCCGACTCAATGGTACCTAAGAACAAAAACAACAATATAAATCCTAGATTTCTAAGGGACAACATTAAAAAATTATATATCATGTATTTCTTAAAAACAACCACAATAAAAAACAAAGACACAGAAGTCAGGGTAGAAAAAAACATGTTGAAACCTATTATCTTGCTGATTGGCCTGGCCCAGTGATTCCATGCCTCTTACTCTCAGACAGGAGAAGATGCACCAGTGGCCTCCTCATTCTCAATTTCCATTCACTTCACAGTTGTATTCATGCTAACTTGGATCCTTTGCTTTTTACTTCTCCTAAACCACTTCCTCCTATGTTGTCCCAAAGTAAGTGATTACTTTTCTGAATTTTATGCCTTCTGTCTAATTTTAGAAAGAAAATGCTGTAAGTAAAAGACTTTTGGGGGGAAACCTATGCTATCCATAGCAATGTTATTTTCCTTCCCAAATATTTTTGTTTCCACGATGTTCTTTGTATTTTACTTCTCCTTAACCACAAATATCTAATTTTTTATCTAGGATAAATTTCTTTGACCCTGTAAGTGAACTGGGGCCATGAAGATTAGTGTTTTGTTATGAAGTATATTACTAGTTATTCATTTCATTGTTACCATCAAAAGAAAAATAAAAACTTTTATGTGTACAAGTTCGCCAAATTGAGTACAAGTAGTAGGGTAAACAGTTTATAGACCCGACAGGGAAGTCATTCAATTAAAACTATAACAAAGCTGGACATTGATGTGAAAGCTGGACATTGAACAAGAGAGACAGAAAAAGAATTGATGCTTTTGAATTGTGGTGCTGGAGACGTCTATTGAATATACCATGGACTGCCAAAAGAACCAACAGATCTGTCCTAGAAGAAGTACAATCAGAGTGCTCCTTGGAAGCAAGAATGGCCAGACTGCGTCTTGCATATTTCGGACATGTAGTCAGGAGAGAACAATCCCTGGAGAAGGACATCATGTTTGGGAGAGTGGCAGGTCAACGCAAAAGAGGAAAACCCTCCACCAGATGGATTGACACAGTGTCTGCAACAATGGGCTTAAACATAAATAAGATTGTTTGCCTGGCACAGAATCGGCAAGTGTTTCGATCTGCTGTACATAGGGT
>VMDO01014197.1:0-55410 GCA_007922755.1 Pedetes capensis | reverse complement strand
GTACCATGTCAAATGATCACAGGAAGCAAGCGAGGGGATCAGGATTTGAACCTAGTTTTCTCTTAGGTCAATGCCATTCTTCAACTCTTAGCCTACCACTTCCCTGTCTGTGAATTCTTTCTATTTAAGCTGTAGAACACATTGGTTACATACAAACTCTCCATCTCCCTCATCTTAACTGGAACCCAGCTTTCCTACAAATGATACTGCTTCCCTTGTATCCCTCTCATATATAAGCTGATCTTTTTTTCTATATATCTACATCTATGTCTATATTTTATCTATCTACCTATTTATCTATCTATCTTTACTATATCTCTCTATGTGTTACCTTAATGGGCATAACAAAACTCTGAAAAATATCTTGTTGAAGCCGGGTGCGGTGGCGCACGCCTGTAATCCCAACGGTTTGGGAGGCAGAGGCAGGAGGATCACAAGTTGAGACCAGAGGCAGTCTGCGTAATTTAGCGAGACCTTGTCTCAAAAAAAAAGTTAAAAAAAAAAAAAAAATGGTGGGCTGGGAATGCAGCTCAGTGGTCCAGCTCTTGCAAAGCATGAAAGCAGGAGGCCTTGGGTTCAACTCCCAGTACTGCCCCCCCAAAAAAAACTTGTTGAAAAAATTCTTTTTTTCCAACAGGTTTGACATCGACCGTTTTCCATTCAAATGAAAGAAAAGATTTTCTGGAATCTAAAGGTGTTTTAAATGGGTAAAAATGTATTTCTTTAACTATGGGAAGCAAACACACCAATTCCACAGCAAAAGCAAAATTTCTCGTAGAGTTTGGGCTGAAGGGGTAGCTTAGTCGTAGAGTCCTTGCCAGCGTGAGTGGGGCCCTGGGGTTAATTTGTAACACCTGGAAGGGGGATCTAACCTAAAAAGTTTAATAATATCTGAAATTAATCAATGCCTTTACCTTCTTCCTGAAAAATACCTTACATAGAACAATTTACCTCTGATCATTGCCCTCTATATTATATAAAATTAATGTCTAGCCGGGTGTGGTGGCGCACCCCTGTAATCCTAGTGGCTCAGGAGGCAGAGGCAGGAGAATCGCAAGTTCGAGACCAGATGCAGTCTGCGTAATTTAGCGAAACCCTGTCTCAAAAAGTAAAAAAAAAAAATGGGCCGGGGCGCAGCTCAGTGGTCCAGCACTTGCAGAGCATGCAGGCGAGAGGCCCTGGGTTCAACCCCCAGTACTGAAAAAAAAAAAAAATTAATGTCTAGAAATCTAGTTTGATCATATTTTAATATCACCAAGTTATGATCATTATTATTGTTAGTACAGTAGCAGCTACTTAAACTTAACCCTTCTTTTTACCAGTTTCTTTGCTCAGCATTTTTTTTTTAATATCTTCTTGCTTTCTTCTGGGTTCTCCTTCCTGAAATTAAGTGAATGCCAGCTAATAATAAAACCAGTGTTGGCTTTTTAACATGTCTTTATTTTACCTTATTTCAGATAGAAATTATTTCTAATATTTGGATCCAAATAATTAGAAGAGATATAAATCAAATAGAAACCAATAAAAACTAGGAACAAATAATTTCTAACTTCTAGATTGCTCTGGATAGAAAGCAGCAGGAGAGAATTTTAATTATAGTAGGTGCTATGTTATATGAAATTACCTAATGAGAAAGCTAAATGTATGATGTTTAAGTGTCCATTTTTCTTATTGTGAAATCAATTATGAAACCCATTGAAGAAAAATAATAACCCTAGTTCAGAGGTTCAGAAAATATTCTATTTTGTAGATTCTGGAAGATTAAGACTACATTTGTATGAAAATGAGATTAACTTTTCATGTTGATTTCTGTTATTGATAGTATTCAGGTAATAAAATCAGAACCACATTTGAGGTAGGAAATAGTATACAATTTTGTATATCCTGGTATTTAAAAAAGTATGATCATCAAAAAGAAAGATAAAAAGATATTAAAGCAACTAGCTAAGAAATCAACAGAAAATGTGCCAGTGCCTTTCCAAATTGAGTAGGCATAGATTAGAGGAGAATGGCCAGAAAGTCATCTTTCAGCATTCCAATTAAATAACAACACCAGTATAATTCTGTGTTCTTGACTTTCTTTTGTCTTCAGTATGAGTTCCTGTGTAATTGTGCATAATCAAAATATTGGAGCAGATTTCCCCTGGAACAATTTCTCCTTTGTGGTGGAATATAATTATGTAGGACACTCTTGTTGGACTAAGCACTGCGAAAAGTTGAATATGCCTTTCAGAGCCTTTAAAGTGGTTCTTCCAGATACAGTTTTAAAAAGTAAGGAGATTAAACCAAAATCCTTTGATGCTCCATTAGAATAAAAAAATTTTGTTTTCTGTTTGTGATTGATAAAGGAAATTTTTCATTATTTCAGATTTCTTATTTTTTATAATGAATATTATTTTTATACAATTCCTTGAGCATTTAGCTATTATTCTCATGCTTGGTTAAAAAAAATAGAGCTGGACTATAAGAAAAAAAGGAAATATAAATTTTCTCTTATTTAGGAAGCACCTTGCTGGATAGATTTAGTGGGTTTCTTTTGGAAATTCAGATACCATATGTGTTTTTTGCATCTGAAGGACTTCTTAATACTCCAGAATTACTTCAGCTACTAGAATCTAAGTAAGTTATTGATTTTATGATTTTGGCAAATGTGTTCATACATATTCTGATAAGCTAAATATGCACTATATGTAGGATTATACCTTTCTGATCCAAGCCTGGAATTATATTACATAACACTAGTTTTCCTGTTGGCTGGGATTTAGCTCAGTTGGTAGAGCGCTGCGCTGCAGTCTCTGAGGTCCCGAGTTCAATTCCCAGCAAAATGCAAAAATGGGAGAAGGACCTGGCAATCCACTCCCAAGGCAATCCCGAGAAACAGTCAGCCATTGAAAACCCTATGAGGGGCGCTATGAATTGGATACCGACTCTACAGCACCTAACAACAACAAGTTTTCCTGTTGGGAGCTATGGCACACACCTGTAATCCCAGTGTCTTGGGAGGCTAAGGCAGGAGGATCTTGAGTTCAAGGCCAGAGGCCGCCTGTGTAGTTTAGTGAACCTTGTCTTAAAAATGAAAAATAAAAAGGGGTTGGGGGTGTGGCTCAGTGGTAGAGCACTTACGTAACATCAGTGAGGCTCTGGGTTCAACCCCCTGGTGCTGGGGGGAAAAAAAAAGAAAAAAAATAACCTTTCTCTTCCCTTCCCCTCACTATCCCTTCTATTCCCTCCCCTCCCCTCCTCTTCCCTTCCTTTCCCTTCTCTTTCTTTTCTACTGGGGAGTTGAACCCAGGGCCTGGCACATGCTGTGAAATGCTCTACTGCTGAGCCACATCTGCCACCCCCTTCTTTTGTTTTTCATTTTGAGGCAGGGTTTCGCTAAATTGTGCAGGCTGCCTTTGGCCTCAAACTCTTGATCCTTTTGCTTCAGCCTTCCAAGTAGCTGGGATTACAAATTTGCACCACATGTCTGCCTAAAAAAGAATAGTTTTCCAGAGAGTTTGTATCAACTTAAACTTCTGTCCTCATATCATACCCTCACAATTATTGAATACTTTTGGTAATATTTACTAATTTTATGGACAAAGAGTGAAATTTGATTATTGTTCAAATTTATATTTCACTTTTTTGTTACCACCAAACACAAACATTTTATGTATTATTTTTCTGTGAATTGTATGTTCTTATCTTTGAGTCATTGATAATATCAAGAATAAGTATTCTTGTTTAGGGGACTTTACTACCTGGGAAACAGGACTATGAAATTCTAAATGAATTCCTAGGTTTTTAGGTCTTTAGTTCTTTTATTTATTTATTTATTTATTTATTTTTTGCGGTACTGAGGGTTGAACCCAGGGCCTCACGCTTGCATGCTCTGCAAGTGCTGGACCACTGAGCTGCACCCTCAGCCCATTTTTTTTACTTTTTTTTTTTTTTTTTTTTTTGAGACAGGGTCTCACTAAATTACGCAGACTGCCTGTGGTCTTGAACTTGCGATCCTCCTGCCTCTGCCTCCCGAGCCAGTGGGCCTTTAGTTCTGAGGTCATACCAACATTGAATGTTTTAAAATCAAAAACACTATATCATAGCATACAAGTTGTCACAGGAATGTTGGACCTTGAACTGCATATTAAGGAAAGACAACTGAGCTATGACCTTAGATAAAATGTGAATCAATGTTCCATGCTTTTTTGATATCTTAAGGCTGTAGGATATTCATAGAAAACTATGCGCTTTTAAAAAGTAGTTAAAATGTAGGCCAGAGGTAGGAGCATAAAGCTCAGGTGCTTGATTATGTGTGAAGCCCTAGGTTCAATCCCCAGCACCATCCCCCACACCAAAGTAGGCCAATTTTAAGGAAAAAGAAAATTCTGATAAATGGAGAATTTTGGGGGGGGGTTGGTACTTGTTTTTACAGCACATACTTTGCAAGTGCCCTACCACTAGGATGTACCCCTAGCCCATTTTTTAATATTTTGTCCTGAGTCAGGGTCTTCCTAAATTACACAGGCTGCCTCTGACCTCGAATGTGATCTTCCTGCCTCTACCTCTTGAATCACTGCCTCTTGAATCACTGGGATTACAGGCATGAGCCACCACACCTATCTTAAATGGAGAATTTTTTGTCTCATAATGTTTTTATTTTATGAATTGTTAAAATGCTAGAATAAATTCCTCAAGACATTTGTAATGATATTATGTGCAGGAATATTCAGCCCAATACCTAAGTCAGCATGCATTTCAACTAATTTGTTTTTTATACTCAAACCATAATTTCCTTCCTAAAATTTGTAAACTACAATAAATTGATGTATGAAAGAAAAAAATGCAGCAATTCAAATAATTTAGTATACAGGAAGACAATGCAATGTTTCTTCAGAATTTTTCTTAGCCATTTCATTTTTCTCACCCAAGAATACTGTATTTTACAGCTATAATATCACACTAGTAGAGAGATGCTGCAGTGAATCATTGAAGCTCTTTGGAAGTACGGAGCATTATGTAGTGGTGACAATTGATGAACAAACTACTGTAATTGTGCAGGTAAAACTATGTAGTTAAAAATATAAACTTGAATACACTAAAATACACACAACTATGTGATTCATTATCTTTTTTATAGAGAGCTTATCCATAATCTATTAGTGATCTCTTCTAAATTTTACAAATGGGCCACAAGTGCTAAAATTATCATCATGGGAAATGACCATTACCAAACTTCTTTGGTGCCTTAAGACTTTTAACTTACTTTAAGAAAACCAAGTAGATACAGAATCTTTAATATTGTATATTAACCTATTTAAAAATACACTTGTAGAATAATTATAGTGTGTAAATCTTAAAAAGCAAATCCCAAGGGCTGAGGATGTAGCTGAATGGTAGAGCATTTGCCTAGCATGTGCAAAGCCCTGAATTTGACCCCCAGCACTGTAGAAATTAAAAAACAAAACAACAACAACAACAACAACAACAAAACCAGCCATTATCTTTCTTGCAAGAAGGGAGTATATTAACTGATGATTAGTAATGTGGAATTTCCTCTAGGGCAAATAAGGATTACCTGTAAGTAGGCTGGTTTTTAAAGAAAGAATGAGTCTCTTTTTTAACAAAATACAAGCTCATATACTCATATAGTTTAGAATTTAAGAGGCATAAGTTCTTGGCTGAGTCTCCCTTCTATGTTTGCTTGATTGGAGTGCCAGTTGCAAAGAAATTAATTTAATGGCATTATGAGTGAGGAGAAGAAACCAGGTTTCACAGTACAGAGTATAAATTTTTAGCATCTGACTTGATGAGCAAATTTTACAATGTAAGAATTACATGATGGAAAAACACAACTCTTAGATTTTTAGAAGATATTCTTTCATGTTAAACATGTTTCTTTCATGTTTAAAGTGCTTAAATAATTATTTTTACATTTGGCAAGGCTGTTTTAATCCATCATTACATAATTTATTGTTAGAGGAAGGAGATTTCATAAATTATTCACTCCATCAAAAATTATCTGTGTTAGAGAAAAAAGGGATTCCAGACCACTAGGTAGGGATTCCTAGGAAGTCCATTAAATGTTTTATCTTCTTTGAGTAACTGTGCAGTGCAGGTTATCCTATATATTTTAAAACATATTTTCTGTTGCCTTCGGAGTAGCCAGATTCCAGCCTACAAAAGAAGTTACCAAATAGGAACACTCTGTAGACCACTTTCTTCCTATGTAGGACCCTGAGAGATTCATAAGCCTTCCTTATTGAACTGTCATTAGTTATTTTATGTCTACTGTGGCTTTCCCCTCCTACTTCCAGTTTGATTTTAAATTTTCCATGAAGTGCGAGCCCATACCATGGCCTTTCTCAAGTTCTCATTCACCCATCATAGATCCTTAAAATATGACAATAATAATTTTATAACAATATTCTACCTAATGAGTCTTTTAATGTCCTTTGTTTTCTTATAGGACCTAGAAGAATTGAATTATGAGAAAGCGTCAGATAATGTCATTATGAGATTGATGGCACTATCATTCCAGTACAGCTATTGTTGGCTAATATTATATATCAAGGAAACATTAAATTCAGAGTAGGTAAACATTTCTTCACCTATAATCATGTTCATATTTCTTATTCAGTCTTCTTTGAATAGAAATCATTATGCATATTTTCTGCTTGCTCATCTAGTCTGCTTTAAGTCAGGGCTTCCCAAGATGGAAGCATGATCATAGGAAAGCAAATGAGAGGTTTGGAGATGGCACATGTTCCCCTGGACATTGTGTGCAAATCATCGTCTTCTTCCCCCATCTCAGGAAGAATCACTGCATTAAGTGTTTTATATGTAATTCTGGACTTTTCTGTTAAAAGATTAATCTTTTTTCTTCAGTACTTGGGGGTTGAACCCAGGGCATTATATATGCTAGGCAAGTATTCTACCACTGAGCAGCACCTGCAGCTCCTTTTTAATTTTTTTTTTATTTTGAGACAGAGTCTCACTAAGTTGCATAATTTGCCTCTGGCCTTGAACCTGGAATCCTCTAGTCTCAGCCACCTCAGTCGCTGGGATGACAGGTGTGTGCCATGGTGCATGGCTTGATAAATCATTCTTAAGTCACTGTCTTCTAAAATCTAAGTATATCAAATAGATAGCTTCTACCTATACTTTCTTTCATTGATGTGCTTAACTGAAAAACTACAAAAAAATCCCTGTCAAGATATTGGCTCAGGTTATCATTATGCCACCTTTCCCCTAAACTAAACACGAACCCATTGGTCCTATCTTTTTTTATTCTGTGATGGCTGGCTTTTGTCCCTGCCTCTATACTGATTTATGTTTCTCAAAGCTCTTGATTGTCTCCAACAATATTTATATCTTTCACTGCTCTGAAGTATTTAACAATGCCATCAATGCTTTCTTTCTTGAAACCAGGGCTTCAAATCCTCGAAATATTGGGTTCAGGTTTGGGTGTGGGTTCAATATGGTAAACTCTAGAGGGTTTGGGTTTGATTTGGGTTGATGTTTAAAATTTTCATGTATGTGTAGATTTGGTTTTTGTTGTAAATTGCCATTGAGTCAGGTCCAACTCATACCAACCCTGTGTGTAACAGAATGAAACACTCCCTAGATACACAATAAAAACCTTTTCAATTTTTAAATAGCTAATGATACCAAAATAAATAAATAAATAAATAAATAAAATAAATAAGCTGAACCTGAAATGAGGTGTGGGGGTGCATGCCTGCAATCCCAGAGACTTGAGAGGTGGAGGCAGGAGGATCTTGAGTTCAAGGCCAGCGGCAGGCTGCATAACTTATCAAGACCTTGACTCAAAATCAAAAATTTTAAAATGGGCGTGCAGCCCAGTAGTAGAGCACTTGCAAAGTTTGTACAAGGCCCTGGGTTCAAGCTTCAAGTGCTGAAATAAATAAATAAATACTAACCTGAACCCAATTTCTACTGGTTCAGGTTCAGAAAAAAATGTTTTTAATGCTTGAACCAGAATAGGTTCAGGGTCCAGGTTTAGGATCAGATTCGATTTGAAGCCTTGCTGTCTACACATAGGATTTAAACCTATGCACAAGTATTATTACATGTTTACACCAAAAAAAGTGCTTGAACTGGACCAGGTTCAGTCTTTGGGTCTGGATTCAGGTTTGAAGCCCTGCTTGAAACTTCAGTTCCATGACACTTTAATGTTTTTGATCTTCTACTTCTCTAACTGCTTTTCCCTCTGTCTTTATCATTTTTCTTTGTCCCAGTCTCTAAATATATTTACTATGAATTCTTTTTCTCTTATTCTTTTCATTGTATATCTTATTCATTCTCATAGCTTTAGTCATTATCTCTCTGTATATAATTATTTCTCAGGCTTCAGGAATTGAAGAAAAAATTCAAGCCTGAAATGGCAATAATGAAGGATTTTACAGGGAAAATATTAAACAACACAGGAAATATCAAAAGAAGATGGAAGGAATAGACATATCATAATTCCAAAAAGAATTGGTAGATGACTAACCATTTCAACAGGTTGTATATGATCAGGAACCAATGGTATTGAAGGATGAAGTGGAAGCTGCCTTGAAGGAATTGGCAAAACACAAGGCTCCAGGAATTGAGAGAATACCAATAGAGATGGTTCAACAAACAGATGCAGCACTGGAGGTGCTCACTTATTATGCGAAGAGATTTGGAAAACAGCTACCTGGCCAACTGACTAAAAGAGATCTATATTTGTGCCTATTCCCAAGAAACGGGATCCAACCAAATGTGGAAATTATTGAATGATATCATTCATATCACACACAAGTAAAATTTTGCTAAAGATCATTCAAAAGTGACTGTAGCAGTATAGACAAGGAACTACCAGAAAATCAAGCCAGATTCAGGAGAAGGCGTGGAACCAGGAACATTATTGCTGATATCAGGAGGATATTAGCTGAAAGCAGAGAATACTAGAAAGATGTCTGTGTTTTATTAACTATGCAAAGGCATTTGATTGTGTGGATCATAATAAATTATGGATAACCCTGCAAACAATGGGAATATCAGAGCACTCAATTGTACTCATGAGGAATTTGTGCAGGGACCAGGAGGCAGTTTTTCAAACAGAACAAGGAAACACTGCCTTGTTTAAAGTCAAAGAAGGTGTGCTTCAGGGCTGTATCCTTTCACCATACCTCTTCAGTCTCTATGCTGAACAAATAGTCTGAGAAGCTGGACTTTATGAAGAACACGGCATCATGATTGGAAGAAGACTCATTAACAATCTATGTTATGCAGATGACATAACTCTGCTTGCTGAAAGTGAAGAGGATTTGAAACATTTACTGATGAAGATCAAAGAATACAGCCTTCAGTATGGATTGCACCTTGCATTAACAAAACAAAAATCCTTACAACTGGATCAGTAAGCAACTTCATGATAAATGGAGAAAAGATTGAGGTTGTTTGAGATTTTTGCTTTATTCTGCTCTATAATCCACACCCACAGAAGCAGCAATCAAGAAATCAAAAGACACATTACACTGGTAAAAGCTGTTGCAAAAGACCTCCTTAAAGTGTTGAAAAGTAAAGACATTCACATTGAAGACAAAGGTGCACCTGACTCATGCCATGGTATTTTCAGTTTCATAATATGCTTTTGAAGGCTTGACAGCAAATAAGGGAGACAGAAGAAGAGTTGATGCTTTTGAATCATGGTGCTGGATATGAACACTGAATATACCACGGACTGACAAAAGAACCAACAGATCTGCCCTAGAAGAAATGCAACCAGAGTGCTCCTTGGAAGAAAGAATGGCTAGACTTCATCTGACATATTTGGACATATCAGGAGGGACCAACCCCTGGAGAAGGACATCATGTTTGGGAGGGTGGCAGGTCAATGAAAAAAGGAAGACCCTCAACTAGATGGATTGATACGGTGGCTATAACAATGAATTTAAACATAAAAAAGATTGTAGCCTGGCATAGAATCAGAGACTATTTCATTTGGTTGTACATAGGGTCACTGTGAGACAGACCCAACTTGACAGCACCTAACGACAACAACATATAGTTATTACATTTATTTCTGCAGCTGCAATCTCTCTTTGGAATTGCTAAGACGTACCTCTAATTTTCTATTAAATATTTCCACCCTGATATTCCACAGACTCTCAAATTTAACATATTCAAATATGAATTCACTACATCCTCTCTCCCCTCAAAATCTTTTATCTCCTCTTATCTGCCCTTTAGTTATTTTTAGCATCTCCTTTGTTGTTGTTGTTGTTGTTAGGTGCTATGGAATCACCAAGATTTAAAAAATGAATTATTTAGATTCAACTTCTGGAATCTTTCTTCCATGTGACCCCTCCCTCCATTTAGTTCAGATTCTCTCTCTTTGTGTGTGTGTGTGTGTGTGTGTGTGTGTGTGTGTGTGTGTGTGTGTGGTACTGGGGGTTGAACCCAAGGCCTCACACTTGCATGCTCTGCAAGTGCTAGACCACTGAGCTGCACCCTCAGCCCATTTTTTTAACTTTTTGAGACAGGGTCTCACTAAGTTACACAGACTGCTTCTGGTCTCGAACTTGCGATCCTCCCACCTCCGCCTCCCAAGCCACTGGGATTACAGGCGTGTGCCACCACACCTGGCGCAGATTCTCATTATTTTAGGTGATCTCTTAGATTATTGTCTTCCTATTTCCGGATGCCTCTCAGTGTTCCTCTACATGATGTCATACACTCAATTGATATTCTTAAAACCAGGCTCTTATTACTTCATGTTTATAAAAAGGCTTTACTGAATTCCTAATTACCTACCAAATACATACAAACTACTCACTGATATTCAAAGTCTGCAGAATATAATCTCAACCTGTTATTTTGAAGCTTAACTTTCCACTGCTTTCCATTTCAACCAAAAGGGCTGCTCAGTGACTTGAAACATGGTCTTGTTTTCCCACCTCTGCTTTTGCTCACAATGTCTCATTTTTTACATTACTCTCTACTTCATTCAACTATTTCATCTGGTGGAATTGTGCTTATTTTTCAGCAGCTATCCTCAGATACCACTTTTTCTATTCAATCTTTCTTCAACTCATGCATACATATATTCATACCCAACCTTCCTTTGAGCTGCTTAGCTCTCTGTTTTCCCCTCATCTTTGGTATGCTTTGTATTATCATTTTGGAATGCTTGTTTTACAGCTTAGTTGCACACTGCTTTCATATGATAGATGCTTGGTAAATACTATTTCTTGACTGACTGAATGAATCTTTCCTACTAAATTGCAAACTAGTCTTACTGGCTTTTTTTTTATCACTACACTACCACATAACACATACCACATAGCTCATAGTAGAACTCATTTATATATTTTACCTATTTATATAAATTTATATATTTAATTTAGTTATTAGAGAAAATATCAGTATTTTCTATGACATTACCTATGTGGTTTTTTCTTATTTTCTTGTTTTCTCTTTCTTTTGATTACAGTTGTACCAAATTTTTTGCATGTAATTATCATCATGTGGGGATAAGTGTAAATTGGAATCTAAGAGTCTAAACACCTTGGTCCTTACCTCCTTTTCCTATCAACAAATAGCCTCTAGCAAGTCATTTAACATAGTTTTTCCTTTCTACTTGAACTAAAAAATACAAATAATAATTCAGGTCTAAACCCTTCATTTTGAAGATTAATAAAGGCTGCAAAAGCATTTTATGCTTGGCATTTGCTTGTAAAGCATTTTAAGCTTTATCCAGAACTTGGAAGTACTAGATAAATAATTGTTTCGGAAATTTTCTAAAGTTGTTTTCAGACTTTGTTGTTGTTGTTAGGTGCCGTGGAGTCGGTATCTGACTCATAGCGACCCTCATAGGGTTTTCAATGGCTGAGTGTTTTGGGATTGCCTTGGGAGTGGATTGCCAGGTCCTTCTCCCATTTTTGCAGTGCTGGGAATTGAACTCAGGACCTCAGATACTGCAGAGCAGCGGTCTACCAACTGAGCTAAATTCCAGCCCGTTTTCAGACTACTATCTACCTATATAATTCCAGGAGTGCAATTGAAATAAAGGAGAGAATAAGAGAAGATTCAAACATTTTCACACAGATTTTCATGAGAAAAATAATAATGTGCCAGGTGCAGTAACACATACCTATAATCCCAGTGACTTGGGAGGCAGAGGCAGAGGCAGGAGGATCTCAAATTGGAGGCCAGAGGAAGCCTTTGTAATCTAGTGAGACCCATTTTCAAGATAAAAAGTAAAAAAGCGGCTGGAGGTGCAGCTCAGTATTGGAGCACTTGCAAAGTATGCACGGGCCCTGGGTTCAACCTTCCAGTACCACACACACACAAACAAAAAATAGCATGTACTATTCTGAGATTGTTCTTAGGTGCTGTCAAGTCGTGTCTGACTCATAGTGACCCTCATAGGGTTTTCAATGGCTGATTGTTTTGGGATTGCCTGGGGAGTGGATTGCCACATCCTTCTCCCGATTCTGAGATAGCAGCATTATATTCAGGATGTAAAAAGTTAGAATTTATTCATAATAAGATATTATTACAAAATGTAATTATTTTCAGTCTTCTAGGTATCTTAGTTCTATATTGTTAGATGATTGGAACACTTAAGAAATCCCTTAAGCAACATACCAAATGATGGAAACTGAAAATATGGAAGATATGGTTTGAATTATCTTAATAGTTCAGGCCATTAGTTACAGTTTGAGGAAGAGTGTCCAGGGCCCTTGAGGCCACTCCTTGATTTGATGGTCTGCTAGAAGGACTCATCATATAGTTTTACTCATGGTATGATTTATTACAATGCAGGTTACAAAACTTTGTAATGCAAAATTAGCAAGAGAAATTCTTGATGTAAAGTCCAGAAGAAACTAGGAGAAAGCTTCCCAGAGTCCTCTCTAGTTTACATGTGATGGTGCTTAATTTCTTCAGCAACAGGTGACAACACTTACAAACTTTTATCTGGCAGGGAAGCTTATTAAAGACACAGTGCCCAGCATTTTTATTAAGGACTGGACACATAGGCACCCTGTGCTTGGCACATGTCAAAGTTCCAGACTCTAAGAAGGAAAGCAGGTGTTCAACAGAATCCACATTGTTTATACTAACAGCTGAGGCATAGGGAGCCACCCTTATCAACCTACTACTCTTTTTTTATTGGAAATTTTTAATGTACACCTTAATGTGATTTATTCTAACATGCTTTTCATTGTGATATTTCCATATATGCATTTTGATGTACATTATTCATATAGGTTCCCCCTTACCCTTTTGTATGCTTCCCCCCCACACCCTCCCCATCTAAGTCTTCTCTATTTTTTACTTGGTAATATTTTTCTATATGTCCTTACCAACCTACTACTCTTATAGAAACAGCTTGCCTGAGAATGAAGCCAATACAGAGAACAGAAGAGGAAAGAAATAAAGAAAGCTATTAACCTAATGGCAGTGTTTTGAGTTCCTGGATCCAAGAATGCCTTCCTTTCTTAGTGATATGATCCAGTATAAACATCATTGACATTTGGGGTATATAAAGTGGGTAAAGGTAGTAGTAGTAAAAGTGGGGTATACAAAGTGGGTAAATGCTCCAGGTCAGCATTCACATCTGACCTGATTAGTAACTACAGAAGGGAGAAAAGGTGATTTTTCTAACATAACAGTTTAGTGAAGAGACCCAGGGAATATTCTAGGTACCCCATGTTTATATATGAACCTGTTACTTTGACCTGGAGGATGGAGTACTCTAGTTGGCTAGACTTTGGTCATATAGTTATCCCTGGGGGTAACAAGGGATTGTGTTAATTTTCTCTCCACACCTCATAGCTCTATTGTTAAAGAGTGGAGGTGGAAATGTTTTTTCAAAAGAGTGCTGAATGAACAAAAAAACATAAGTCTGTCACACTAATACTATCTTAGCCAGGTAATTCTCCTAATATCATGAAATATGAAAAATAAAGTGAATCTCTAATACATGCAATTAGATTTCAAATGAGTAGAATCATAGTAATATTCTTCTTCTTAGGTACCATCTTACAGAAAGGACACTTCATCACTTAGCACTGATTTATGCAGCTTTGGTTTCCTCTGGTCTTAAGTCTGAAGAACTGGATGTAAAGGTATTATTTAACTATATGTATGTTTGTTCATAAGCATTTTTTATAAATCAAAATTATACTCAAACTCAAGTACCCAGTGAGAAGAAATATTAAATGGGCATATTAAAAACGTTAAAAATCAACTAAAAAAAAGCTTCAAGTTAATAAATATTATTACTGTTCAAACTTTTGTTTTAAAAATCTTTGGTTGCCGAGAGCCATTGTACACACCTGTAATCCCAGTGACACTGGAGGCTAAGGCAGGAGGATCATGAGTTTGAGACTAGGGACAGCCCATGCAATTTAGCAAGACCCAATCTCAAAATAAAAAATAAAAGAGGGGATATGGATGGAGGTCAGTGGTAAAGCACCTGCCAATCATGTGCAAGGCCCTAGGTAGAACCCCCAAGTACTACCAAAAAAAAAAAACAAACCTTTTAGTTTAGTGAATTTAAGATCAAACTATATTTCATCTCTTAAATACTATTTGGGGCTAGAGTTTAGCTCAATTGGTAGAGTGCTGTTCTGTGTGCCGTGAGGCCCTTGGTCCAATCCCCAGCACTGCAAAATGGGAGAACCACCTGGCAGCCTACTCCCCAAACAATCCCAAAACCATCAGCCATCAAAATCCCTACAAATAGCAGAGAAGCACTAACATAGTTCTAGGCATGTCATGGTATCAGACAAGCATATCATTCTGTTGTACATAGGGTCACTATAAGTCAGACCCTATTTAATAGCACCTAACAACAACAAATTACTATATAGGACTTGTTGTTGTTGTTGTTTTGAGACACGGTCTTGTTGTGTAGCCCAGGCTGGCCTGGAACTCACTATGTAGACCAGGCTAGCCTTGAATTTGTGTCAATCCTCCTTCCTCGGCCTCCCATGTGCTGGGATTACACCATACCCAGTTTATTTAGATTTTTTTAAAAAACATGTCAGGATATGAAGAAAAATAAATATCTCTTGATCCAAAAATTTCCTTATAAGCTGCATATGGTGGCACATGCCTGCACTCCTGGTACTTGGTAGGCTGAAGCAGGAGGATTGCAAATTCAAGGCCAGCCTGGGCCAGATAGTGAGACTTGCCACAAAAAAAAAAAAAAAAAAAAAAAAAAAAAAAAAAAAAAAAAAAAAAAAAAAAAAAAAAAAAAAAAAAAAAAAAAAAAAAAAAAAAAACCACCAAAAAAGTTCTTCATGAAAGATGCACTAAGTTTTTATCTGCTATATAATGGAAATCTTATAACATATGAGTAGGATAATATACATTAGTAATCTCTTAATCAGTCTCTTTTCTTGGCCCTTTTTTTCAGTGTCCTACTCTGAAACTTAGACATTTGTCCAAGTTCAGTGTTCAGCACTTTTCTGTTATCACTTTACATTCTTTCCTGAAAGAACTCAAACAGTCCCACAGCCTTAATTTCTGAGCATAATTCTTACATTTTTTCCTGGCATTTCTTGAAGTCTGCATTTATATTCTACCATTTCACTGGAAATCTTCACAAATACCTAAAACTCTACATTTCCAAAATATAACCTCTCATCCTCCCTCAAGCTTAGTTTGTGGCATCACTGTTCTAAGTCTTATCAGTAGCTAAGTTCTCCTTTTCACTTTGCAGTGCATCTTAAATATGTCTCCCCTTCTACTTCCAGTGCTATTTCTAGGCCTTCATCACCTCTCTTACTTGGATTTTTAAAGTATCTTCCTAACTAATCACACTTTTTCTACTCTTTCCCCATTCCATCATACATAGACACCAATTACATTTCTGAAATACAGCTGTGAAAATTTTACTTCCTAGATTCTAAGCTTCCAAAGGTAAGGGAACATGTCTATTCATTACTGTATTCCTGGTACCTAGCATAATACCAAGTACATAGTAGGCTCTTGATAAGTATTGGTAGTTAAGTTAAATTTTCTTGCTCAGAGACCTTCTATAGCTTCCTACTTCATTCAGGTAAATACACTAAATACATACATGCAAAATACTGAAAATATTTAAGGGGCTTTTGAATCTCCCAAGTCTAGGCATGAACCCCAGAATTCCTGCCCAAATAAATTAGGGTGATACTCATTACCACCATCATAAAATTATGACTTTTAAAATAAAGTTTATATTTAAATGCAAATATCATATCTTCTCAAAACATCAAAAATAGCAATAAAATATAGGATTAAACTGTATTTCTGTGCGCTCTATATTTTGTATAATTCTAAGAAAGTCCTCTTCTACAATACATATACTCCACAAATATGTACTAACAATGTTATATTTGTTATCCTTGTGAAAGAAAATATGGCCATAATTATTTTGTGAAATTTGTACTTTTTTTCTTTGGATGGTTCTGGGGCTCAAACCCAGGGCCTTATACACACTAAGCAAGCCCTTTACCACTGACCTACCTTCACAGCCCCCTCAAACTATTTTTTTCCACTACAGTACAGGATTTTTATTTTTATATTCTGAGATGGGGTCTCACTATGTTGCCTGAGATGGCGTTGAACTCATAATCCTGTCTCAGCTTCCAAAATAGTTGAGAGTACAGTGTGTGCCACCATTCCTACCAACAAGATTTTTATATTTCTAAGATATGACTATTTAGGGTAGCATTTCTCTGTCTATGTTAAATTACTCATCTATGAATTAACTTTCCTTCAACTAAATGTAAAAGATGAATAAGAAGAAAAAGATATAAATAAAGGCAAGAAAAAAAAAAGATTGACATTCTGAAAAAAGAAGGGCCTGGAGGAAAACATAGTGATAGAAAGGAAATAGAATACATTAAGAAATTCCTTTTTAGAATTAAGTTTAATATACCCACATCCATCCACCCACACATATACACATTTTGACAAGGGTAGGACAGAATCAAATAATCTAAGATTAGATGACAATTCCCAAAATACTGGAATGACTATTCTAAATCAAAATTTTACATTTTTAAAAATACAGCATAAAATTTATTTATAAGTATCCTTTGTTTTTAACTTTATATTTGAAAGTACTATTTTTTAAAATTCTCATTTTTAGTTGAGAACTCTTAGGTTTAATGTAGAGAAAGCAAAAACAAAATAACAAGTACTACTAGTGATTTTCAAATTGTTGCTTCTATTTTTTTATTCTTTCTTTCTTCTCTTTTTCTTTTCCTTTTCCTTTTTTTCCCCCAGTAGTGGGGATTGAACCCAGGGCCTCATACATGCTAGGCAAGTGCTCTACCACTCAGATGCACCCCTAGCCCTTTTTATTTTTTTTATTTTGAGACAAGGTCTTGCTAAATTGTACAGGCTGCCTCTGACCTTGAACTTGAGATCCTCCTGCCTCAGCCTCAAAATTGTTCTTACTTATATGTGAATAATACTAAATATGACCTGGCAGCCCACTCCCAAAAGTCAATTCACATTGAAAACCCTATGAAGAGTAGAGAAGCACTAACAATAGAGTTTTGCCTATTGTATATAGGGTCGCTGTATCAGACACCAACTTGACGGCACCACACAACAACAAACAACAATACTAAATATATTTTTAAAGAGTTTATTAATAAATGCCAAATGATGGTGAAGAGAAACAATTAAGTTCCAAATTAGAAAATATCAGTAAATCATACTTAAGGAAGGAAAGAAAATTGGTTATCTTCAAAAATAAAATATCCTGGATTTCACAGATACATAAATAGATTACAGCTAAAATAGTGTTAACAATCCAGTTTTAAATTTTTCTTTATAAATTTCAAACTATTTTTGAATGCTACATTTTTCTTCCTGATATTACGTATAATCTAACATGAAAATGTATATTTTAGCTTGTAGTAGCTCCAGGAATAGAAGAAACTGCATTGATAATTCGACAAATTGCTGACTACAGTTTAATGACCTCAAAGAGAGATCCCCATGAGTGGCTGGATAAATCCTGGCTTGAAGTTTCACCATCTGAGGTTTATTTCTCTAAATGTATAAGTTAGACATTTTCAAAGCAAATATATACATGTTCTTGAAGTTCCTTTCTGATATCATTTTTTTCTAAGTGCCCTAAATTGAGTAGCAGGTACAATGACAAAAAATTTAATTTGCTAGAGTAAGTAGAATATAATGGGTCACTTTCAAAAATGGCTGGCTGATTATTTCTTAAACTCTTTTCTAGGAAGAAATGTACTTACTTGATTTTCCATGTATTAACCCACTAGTGGCTCAGCTCATGTTAAATAAAGGACCTTCACTGCATTGGCTGTTACTAGCAACTCCACTTCAACTTCAGGAACTCCTACCTGAAGTTCCAGAAAAAGTGTTAAAGGTTAGTTAAGATCCATATTCTTATATGAGTTTACTCCCTTTCCAGTTGAGTATTTTTACTATAGGAATTTCAAAATGAAGGTATACAACTTTCTTTTGGACTTTAGATAGCAAAGAAGTAATTTACTTGAGCCAGATTTCATATAGAATTCCCATTAGCCATCAATCACATACATTTTAAAGATATTTTACACAGATAACTCAGTGAAGTTTATTACCTTATAATTTTGAAATAGTACTGTGTGCATAAATATTCAATTATGTACTCTAGTCACATGAATTTATATCTCTTCCAAAAATCCTGATGTTCTTCATTATAGAAGTAAAAACATTAGCCTTATTGTTAATACTTTAAAATTTTCATCCAAAAATGGTATTCATGTATAATTCATGTCCCTAAAAATTCTATTGTATTTGCTGTCAACCTAAAACTACTCTAAGAATAAAGTATAAAATTTCTATTAAAAGTGATTAGAAAATAGATGCAAATTCTAAGAGGTTATTCTTTTATGGAGCCTAATTATTTTATGTTCCTAATACACAGATCATTGCAATATCTATAAATGTTGTTATTAGGTGCACTTGAGTTGGTGTCCAACTCATAGTGACCCTACATACAACAGGCAAAACACTATTGTCAGTGCTTCTCCATTATTCATAGGGGTTTCAATGGCTGATTGTTTTTTGGAAGTGGGTTGCCAGGTCCTTCTCCCAAACCTTGTTGTTGTTGCTAGGTGCCATCGAGTCGGTATCCGACTCATAGCGACCCTCATAGGGTTTTCAATGGCTGATTGTTCTGGGATTGCCTTGGGAGTGGGTTGCCGCATCCGTCTCCCGTTTTTGTGGTGCTGGGAATTGAACTCGGGACCTCAGAGACTGCAGAGCAGTGCTCTACCAACTTACCAACTGTTCCCAGGTGGTCTTCTATCCAAGTACTAATCAGGCCTGACCCTGTTTAGCTTCTGAGATCTGATAGGATCGTACACCACAGTGGTACAGCTACAGGCTAATATCTATAGATAGACTATTTATATTCTGCCTTCTTTTCATATAGATAAGCATAATTATCCATATGATATGCTTTCCATATGATAACCATCATTATTTGAGGCTGATATTTGTAATATATTAATTGATTCTTAATTTTTTTTAGTATTTTTGTAGCGTCACTTCATTATTCAAGATTACGTCTTCCTCCATAACAAGATCACCTCACATTTCATCACCTCAGGAAGATAGGAATCAGACTATTACCTTTAATTCTCAGAGTTCAACTTCTGTCTCTTCAGACTCTATCATTCAAGAACATAAAGAATATTACTCATACTCACATTTAGGAGAGAGAGCGCAGGAAGATACAAACACCCCTTCAAATTATAACTCTTCTTTTATGGAGCTAAGAGAAATGCCATGCATTTTACCATCTGCAACTTCCTACACTCAGACCAGCTATTGGAAAGACTCCAGTTGTGGCCCTAACAAAGTGCTAAATACTCCTTTTCTAATTAATACACAATCAAAGAAAGCAGCTTGTAACTCCTTTCCAAACAAGAATGACTCTGAGTCAGATGTCTTTTCTTTGGGCCTAAGACAAATCAATTGTGAAACCATATCACCAGTTGATGCTCAGAGGAAAGTTACTGCTAATTTTGTAAATTATCAGGAAAAGGGAACACCTGAGGCAAAAGGAACCGCAAACAAAGAAGTATCTGCCCCTGTTTTTTCACTAGAGGGCTCTCAATCTCCTCTTCACTGGAACTTTAAGAAAAACATGCGTGGAAAACAGACTCATTCATTCAACTTAACATACGGAGCAGAGCAGACTACCTATGACACGTGGTACTCTCAGAAAGGCAATTTATTCACTAATCAGCAAAATTTTCTATCAGATAAATTAGAAGGCTTCACATGTGAAAGTTCAAATGCTGGGACTAAAAAGACTTTGTGGAGAGAATTACCATCTGTTCCCAGTTTGGATTTATTCTGTGCTTCTGATTCTAATGTAAATCAAAAAGAATTCAACAATCTTTATTTTTATCAAAGAACTGGAAAATGTTTAGGACAGAAAAGGCACCCTGATTCATCATCTAACTCAGGAGATAAGGAATCATTAACAGGTAACACTATCTAATAGTTGATAAAACTACTTTCAAATTTAATTTAAAAAGAACCATCTCCAAATTTTGATAATTTTTTAATTATCACACGTAAATTTTCCAGTGACTTTTGTGTCAAAGAAAATAAATGCAAAGAAAACATGTCAAATTCTTGTAATTTTAAATGAACTTAAGCATTCAACCTAAGAAGTTAAAAACAGAACAAATCTAAGTAAAACAGAATTCTAAAATCAACAGAGGAATCAATGAATTAGACAATTAGCCTTTTTGTGGGGCACACATATTTAATTAGCTAACATTTATTAAGCTGTTAGGAGTCAGACATCATTCTAAGCCCTTTATGTAGATTAACAATTCTTTTAGATAGGTAGCACTATCAATGTAACTTTGATGTTTTTGACCTGTTTAAACATTTTAGCATATCAGCTTTTTTAAAGGGCAATTATATTTTCTTATTCCTAATATTATGTCTTTTCTTTCTGTGTCCTTTCTTATTGCTTTAGCTCAAGCATCTAGAACACAATATTAAGTTCTCATGGCCATATAAATGTGTCCTTACCATGATTTAAAAAAAAAGAAGAAAAAGAAAGAGGTAGAGGGGTAGGAAGGGAGAGAAACTTAAGCTTCAAAGATTTTCTTTTTCACAGGCCCTTTTGTAAGATCTGAGAGGAGCCCAGAAAATCTTGTATTCTTTGTTTTATTAAGAGATCCTCCCAAATTGTATGAGCTCCAGGACACACAAACTTGAATTATTTCCTATTTAATAAGACATAACTTGTTTGGTTCTTGATTTAAAATTTTGAAGTATTTGTTTTTTATTTATTTTATTTATTTATTTATTTATATTTTTATTTTTATTTTTTTGCGGTACTGGGGTTGAACCCAGGGCCTCGCGCCTGCATGCTTTGCAAGGGCTGGACCACTGAGCTGTGCCCCCAGCCCTTTTTTATTTTTTCTTTTTGAGACTGGGGCTCGCTAAGTTACGCAGAGCCACTGGGATTACAGGCATGCGCCACCACACCCAGCTATTTATTTGAGACAGGTCTCGTTAAGTTGCACAGGCTACCTCTGGCCTCAAATTCCTGATCCTCCTTCCTCAGCCTCCTAATTTGCTGGGATTACTGGTGTGCACCATGGTACCCCATTCTTCTTGATTTTACTAGGAAATGTTCTACCTTTAGTTTTGTAAGAACTTTGGTGAGGAATAGATACTGAATTTTATTCAAACTCTACTTAGTACCTATTGGGAAAAATCAAATTTGTTTCATTCATTGACCTATTATTGATGTCAAGGATTGTATTTATTGTTGTTGTTGTTGTTGTTAGGTGCCGTCGAGTCGGTATCTGACTCATAGTGACCTTCATAGGGTTTTCAATGGCTGACCGTTTCAGGATTGCCTTGGGAGTGGATTTCTAGGCCCTGCTCCCATTTTTGCAGTGCTGGGAATTGAACTCGGGTCCTCAGAGACTGCAGCGCACCGCTCTACCAACTGAGCTAAATCCCAGCCCATTGTATTTATAGGCTTATTAGTATTAAGGCATTTTGCTATTTCTGTGAGAAACTACTTGGGTTTTGATGGATGACTCTTTTAATATGCTGTTAAATATGATTTTTAATATTCAATGATGATTATCATGTTGATATTCATGGAATTATTTTATTGTGTTTTTTATTTGTGCTGACATATTTTGTCATAAATGTTATGCCAGCTTCATAAATGAACTGGATGAAAATTATATACTCTTTTTACTCTAGAACAAATTAAGCATGTGAATTGCTGTATATTTTTTAACACAGAACAATCCAATAGGAATGATTCTCACATTTTTTCAAAGAAAACATCCCAGAAATTGTTTTTAAATTCTAACATTTCAGCTTTTAGGTTTATAGATAGAATAGTAAAATACCTACCTACACTTTAATCCACTAATTTAGTTGTAAATACATATTTTAAATCACATGTATAAAATGTCAGTTTAGAAATATTTCTTTTTCTAGTTACAATTATTTCCACAAAATAACTTTCATGTGTTTCACATGACCCTTGTTTTGTTTTGTTGTTTTGCAGTACTGGGGGTTGAACCTAGGGGCTTGCACATGCTAGGCAAGCACTCCACTGTTGAGCAGTGCCCCTAGCCCCCTTTTTATTTTGATTTTTAAATTTTGATTCTTGCTAAATTGCACAGGCTGCCTCTGGCCTCAAACCTGTGATCTTCCTGCCTGAGCCTCCTACATAGCTGGGACTACAGGCACTTGCCATGGTGCCCAGGTTCACATGAATCTTAACGCTAGTATCTTCACTATTACTATGACAAATTTAGGCTTATTTACTGTGCTTTTCCACAGCACATCATCATGTCCAAATATACTATTTTAAGATATAACAGTTTTAAATTAATATTGGTACAGCCCTGGGAAATTTAACCAACCATTGGCATGACCTTAAGATAATTTCCCATTGGTCCTGTAGGTGTGTATTTGTGATCTCTGTGATATAATTACCTACTACATTGCCTTTCAAAATTGTTCATAATGGCATCCAACTCTTGTAGTTATGAGATTATGACCTCAGGAATAATTATTAAAATTTTTTTAACTTTTTTACTTCCTTTTTTACTGATCTAATCAGTTACCCTCTATAAGTATCCAAATCTAGGACATCTCAGGCTAATGTGTCATACGTAATAAGGTGATATAAAGTAAGTCCCTGCATGATCACCACTATCATACATCAGAGCTTAGGATAAAATTCACAACAGTACAAGTATAGGTTAAAGAATGAACTTAATGAAAGAAAACTTAAAAGCATGAACCTTTTTTCAATGATGTATTAAATACTGTGGAGTAAAAGCTGAATGTGAGCTTCTAACACCATTTTGTACCACAGTATTCTAATTTTTTTCTAATTAATCTGTTGTTATAATTTTACCTTGTGATAATAGTTGGTTTTCATGTTGGTTTTTTTAACTTTTGTTATTTGTGACTTAACTCCATTGTGGTCAGTTTATCATTTTATTCCTTCCATTTATTCATGATGACTTTTTATCCACCTTAGCAAGGATGTTGTGAATATTGCTTATAGTTTCCAAAATGCTAGCAATCTTTTCAAGAGTATTTTTGTGAATTTACTGGGTTTGCTTTGTATTAGCCAATGGATATATAGATATCCATATATGAAAACTATATAGACAATATATAGATAATACATAGATATAGAGAGAGCTAGAGATATATTGTATCTCTATTATTTATATCTAATTATTATCTATATATATTATATGTGATATATATGATAATATATAGATAATAATACATGATTAGTGAATGGGAAATACTAAGTATGTACAAAAGATAAATTTATTTCACAAGAAATCTTCCTGGCAGATACAGAAAAATAAATTTAAATATTTTTAGAAATTTTAGACTTGGCTATGGGAAACGACACAGCTTCTGTCATGTGGTAGCTTGAAATCAGCCATGGTGGGAATCTTTATACCACAGAAATTGGTTGTTATTGTTGCTAGGTGCTGTCATGTCCGACTCATAGTGACCCTCATAGGGTTTTCAATGGCTGATTGTTTTGGGATTGGCTTGGGTGTGGATTGCCACATCCTTCTCCCATTTTTGTGGTGCTGGGAATTGAACTCAGGACCTCAGAGACTGCAGAGCAGCACTGTACCAACTGAGCTAAATCCCAGCCCACAGAAATTGGTAATCAGTACAAATCAGACCTTTATCCCTTCCTCCATCCCACTCATGAGATGGTTGTTAAACACTTAACAGCATACTCTTGGTGTCAGTCCAAGCTGTCTCACAGCTTCACAGTGAGGAACAGGGTCCTATCATCATTAATATTCCCTGTTATTATTCACATAAACATATTCCTTAATTGAAGCTAATGATCTGTTTTCTACACATGAATTTACAGATCGATTTCTAAACATATAGCACCTCCCTGGAATTATGTCCTTAGTGAATATGGTCTCCCACAGACTAGAGGCTATGTATTCATGGGAAGAATAGCCAAAATTAGAGAAGAATAAGAATAGAAAGGGCAAACTAAAAAGAAAAGGAAGGCAAAGAAAGAAAGAAAGAAAGAAAGAAGAAGAAGAAGAAGAAGAAGAAGAAGAAGAAGAAGTAGTAGTAGTAGTAGTAGTAGTAGTAGTAGAAGCCGCCGCAACTAACAGAATTATAGTCTCACAAAAGAGATTCAAGAAAGTAAACATATACCAGGGAGTAAGTCTTTGTTTGAGGTTTACAGTCAATCAGGGTGAGCTTCTAACTCATACTCTAATTTATAAGAACTTATAGGAAGCCTTCAGGTAGTCCTGTCCAAGTTGCTTCCCAGGCGATTTCAAATGATTTTACTTAAAAATATTAGAACCAAGTGAGACCTTAGAGATCATATAGTATAAATTCACAAAAGAGGAAATTGAAATCCAGGGAGATTTAAGTGTTTACACAAGGCATCATGTGCATACAACTTTTACTACTGGGCCATTAGGCACAAGTGTGTTTATTTTTAAAATGTAATTTTTAATAGTTATTCATCCCAGTTTGGAAATTTTAACAGTATAGATAGATGACAGAGATAGGATCCATTTGAGTAGCTGGAAAAAAAATAGCTACACTTTACTATTACTTGCAATAAAATGGTTTTCCTTTTCCCCCCCCCCTTTGAACAGGTTTAACGTACCCACAATTACCACAACCCAAAAAACGACGTCTAATATATGAAAAAGTCCCTGGAAGAATTGATGGACAAACTCGGCTGAAGTTTTTTTGAAATGTAAGAACAAAGTTACATGCCACTTGCCACTGCTTTTCATGATAATCCAGTAACAAAATTTAGATTTACTTATAAAAGAAAATGCCATTATTTTTAAATGTTCTCAGTGTTTTCATATTAAATTTTCATAATATGTACTCTCTCCTAGAGCTTGCATCTTTGTAAGTAAAATTCTGATTCATCAATTAGCAGAATAATTATAAGGTCCAAAGCATCTTCCAGATTCACAGACTTACCTTTTGAGTCAAGAAGCAAATATCACCATAGTCAACCCTCAAAACACCAAAAACTAGGGGAAAACTGAAGTTAGGGAAACTTCCAATTTTAGTCTTGTCTTAAGTAAACAAAATTTAGGAACAAATGACAAAGAGGAAATATTTATGACTCAAATTATAGGAGAAAAGGGTCTACATTCTTAATATACAAAGAATTCCCACAAATTGATAGGAAAAAAGACAACCTGATAGAAGAATGGGAAAATATGTAAAAGATATTTCTCAGAGGAAACAAAAATAGCCGATAAACATTTGAAACAATATGCAAAAATTAAAATCATTACTTTTTTCACCTATTATATTGGCAAAATTTTTGGAAATTCAAAATATCTAGGTTTAGCCTATTGGAGAATAGAACACTTTCTTATATTGTCTATACAACTTTTTAGAGCCCAGTTTGCATACCATCTACTAAGATGAAAGGTACCTATATATTTTAACTCAGGAATTATATTCCTAGGAATTTATCTTAAAATATTTAATTACAAAATTAAACCAACAGTTTATTAGTAATAGGAAAAAGTTATAGATACAAAAATACTCTCCGGAAAAGAATAAGTAAACAACTTAGACTCTAGAATACCATAAGACTATTATGAAGAAAATAAATCTGTGTGCTCTGACAAGGAAAGATGTCCACAACATAAAGAGTACAAAATGAAAACACAACATGTAAAACATCGTAACTCCATCTTGTATTTAAAGAGAGAGAGACCTTTGGAAATAAAAACTTACTCCAAAATGATAGATATTTTAGGAAACAATTTGAGCATACAGGAATGTCACATATTCTGATGCATGATTTTGTTCACAGGATTTATTAAAGGAAGTCAAAAATCATACCCAATTAAAATGAACTGAGTAGGAATACACAAAACAACATACCACACACCTCATAAGTTCACTGTGGCACACTCAACGTGGTGGTTCAGTGCCACTTCTGGTGTTTCCACTTTCTGACTAAACAAGTTAACAACTTGGCTGAGGAGCCCTGCACCCTCCCCTTTCTTTAATTTGCCCATCCTTTCCTCTCAGTTCTCTACCGTTTTCTTTCTTTATTCTCTTACTCTTTTTCTGTATCTCTTTAGTTCTTTCCCTTGAGCAGAAAGGGTTTAGGAATGGGAACTAAGCAGGGTGGTCAGTGGGAGAGTGGGGCCTACAGATTCACAAACAAATTTCATGTTAAAAAGCCATATTTATTATATCATCTATGTTTTCTTCAGCCATTCAGCATATACAAAACTGTGCTATACTTTGGGTTTGTATCTTTTGTCACTGATGAAATTTTTGAATGTTAAGCCTCTAATCCCATTTTGCCATAATCCCTGTAGTTTTTGTGTGATTTTACATATTTTGATGAATTTTAGGAATACACATATCATGTTATAGCAGCTCTGTCTATGCCACTGGTATTTCAGATACCAGCAGGATTACCCATGGTGAAATCGTTTCAGCTGAGCTTCCAGAGTAAGACACACCAAGGAGAAGGACCCAGCAGCCTACTCCCAAAATAATTGTTGTTAGGTGCTCTCGAATTGGGTCTGACTTAGCAACCCTACATATATGTATACCCTTCTTATTGTTGTTAGGTGCCCTCAAGTCGGTGTCTGACTCATAGCAACCCTACATACAACAGGTGAAACACTATTGTCAGTGCTTCTCTACTGTTCATAGGGATTTCAATGGCTGATTGTTTTTTGGGAGTGGGTTGCCAGGTCCTTCTCCCAAGCCTACAGTACCTGGTTGCTGCAGACCAGCTGCAGCCTAGGATCCAGGGGTCCCTGAAGGTGGATGAGGAGTCGGCGATGGGTAACAGACACAGCAGCTTGGAGGCAGTGTGATCTTGTTCCGTTTATTTCCAGATAACCCAGCCTTTTTATACAGAATTACAATTCACTAAATCTTATG
This sequence comes from Pedetes capensis, assembly GCA_007922755.1. Lineage (NCBI taxonomy): Eukaryota > Metazoa > Chordata > Mammalia > Rodentia > Pedetidae > Pedetes > Pedetes capensis. The sequence continues at coordinate 27,939 of VMDO01014197.1, read as the reverse complement.
GAAGATCAGAAAAAGGACAAGGAAGTTGGTTGCATTGATAGATTCAACAATCACCTGATCAATTGTCACATGAGTGTCAGGTGGTAATCAAAGTGGAAGAGGAACTCAGAGAGATAAACCAAGATGACCTGAGCATCTACATTTTCTATAACAATTGACTATTCTTAACTTTATGCAGGAATTTAGGGTGGTTAACTGTCACCTGTGTGTCACCCCATTGAGTTCATTGTTATGACAAACAGGTGCTTTATCTTATCAAAATGATTTGCTTACTGTAGAGCTGTCAGTACAAAGGCTTTTGTTTAAGGAGTTTACACTGTTGGAAGTCATTCAGGAATTTCCCAGCTCAAGAAAGCCTGAGGCTTGTCAACTCCCAATCTGAGTTAGCACTGCCCACAGAGCCAGAAGATTATATATTTTTCATTAATATTTCCCAGAAATCTACAATATTGACCAATTAAAATTTAAGAAAAAGAAAAGATGTGGTTCCAAGTCCCTCTCCATGAAGAGACCTTTTGGAGGTACTCTTCCCCTCTCAGCAGACTTTCCCTCTGGGGCAGAAGGTACTTTTGCCCTTTTCAGTAGATTTTCCCTTCGATGCCTTTATTAAAGATACTCTTCCTCATGTGGGGACTCTGTCTACCCATCATGAGTGGATCTGGACCTGGCACCTAGTATTCTCAGGTGGTCTCCCATCCAAGTACTAATCAGGCCCAAGCCTGCTTAGCTTCCAAGATCTGACAGGATCAGACGTCACAGTGGTATGGCTACAGGCTCTTGTACCCTTCTTAGCAACTGTTTAATATAATGTGCTTTAACACATTTAACCATTCTCTCACTAATGGCTTTTTAGGTTGGCTCCAGTTTTGGCATAGAAAACATATGGACAGATAAATCTCCAACTTTTAACAGTGGGAGTTAAGATGAGAATAAATACAAAAGTCATTCTTCATACATGTGGATATGTTTTGAAGGTACAGCTGATCATTTAGATATATGACATAAGAGAGGACTCATGAGTAACATCAAGGTTATTGGTCAGAGAAGCTGGAAGAATGATACTGCCATTTACAGATATGGGAGAGACTATGAGAGGAGCATAATATAGAGAGAATATCAGGAGTTGTTTGGGGAAAGTTAAATTTGAAATATCTACTAGACTTCCAAGAGGAGATATTGAGTAGGTAGGTATTTGGATTACATGAGTCTCAACTTCAGTGGGATACATAAATCTAGGAAATACAAATTTGAGAAACAGTAAGCATTGGTTGTATTGAAAGGCATGAAACTGGGTAAGATGACTTTGGTAAAATAGATAAAAACTGGATAAAGTTCAAGGACCAAATCTTGGGACAAGATGAAGGAGAAATGGAGGAAAAAGGAAAGGAGATTGAGAAGAAATAACTAGTGAGGTAGGAAAAAAACAGGAGAATGTGATGTCCTGGAAGTCAAATAAAGATGGTGTCAGAAAGAGTAATGGATGTACCAGCTGCTACTGACAGATTAAATGACAGAAGGAAAGAGAGTGAAGCACTGGTTTACCAAAGTGGGGATCACTGGTGATCTTGGTAAGAGCATGGTTTGGAGGGATGGTGGAGCAAAGGCCTAATTAGAATAGATTCAGGAAAGCACAGGAGAGGGGCTCAGGGCTTAGTTCAGTGGGTATAGTGCTTTCCTAGCATGCATGAGGCCTCAGGCTTGATTCCCAGCAATAAAGGGGGGAAAAAATGGGGAAAATAGAAAGGGAGGAGTTTAGACAATTCTTTCCGGAACTTTTGCTGGAGAGAAAGGGGTGAGGGAAAGGATGGACGGAGAGAGAGAAGTAGTCAGTTGTGGTAGGAGATTACAGATGGTCTCTTCTTTTTTTTTTTTTTCCCTCTGAATGTTTCTGTCTTCTGGATCAGTCAGGGTTTTTGGTCAGGAAAGCAGAACCACTGAGTGGGATAGAATAAAGAATTTATTACAAGGATTAAACCTTACATAATTTTGAGAACTGGTTTAAAAATGTATGCAAGATTGTTTGTTGCCTTTGTACCTGGCGTTGAGCCTGAAGTGACTTCAGGCCAACAGAGCTGGTCCTCAGAAAGAAGGGATGGAAGCAAAGTGGGAGAGAACAAGATAGCTTACAGCTTTCCAGTATGAACTGAACCCTGCAAGGAAAAACTGGATCCCATGTCTGTCTCCCACCACTTTCAACTTTGATGATATGAAGGTAAGACTGAGGATAGGGGAGGAAATATTTGAGCCCTGGGGAGAAGGAAGTTAGGAGATAGTCACCTGGAAGAGTAAGAGGGAAAGGCTCAAGGAAATACAGTATGTGTCTGGCATATTAAGTGCCTCTTAAATTAGTGATCGGGCTGGGATTTAGCTCAGTTGGTAGAGTGCTGCTCTGCAGTCTCTGAGGTCCTGAGTTCAATTCCCAGGGAAGAAGGGATGTGGCAACCCAATCCCCCGGCAATCCCAAAACAATCTGCCATTGAAAACCCTATGAGGGTCAATATGAGTCGGACACGACTCAACGGCACCAAACAACAAGTTAGTGATCATGAATTTAAAGTGACAATATTAATACGGTCACAAATAAGAAGAGGGGTATCCATTAGAAAGGAAGATAACATTGCATTTAAGAGGATGTGGCTTAGCCAAATTAGTTTAAGGATAAAAGTGAGAATGGGGTAAGGGAGTTAAAGGAGTATGCAAGGAATTGAACATAATAATAACAATGTTGCCTATAGCCGTAGCCCTGTGGCATCTGGTCCTGTCAGATCTCGGAAGCTAAGCAGGATTGGGCCTGGTTAGTACTTGGATGGGAGACTGCCAGGGAACACCAGATACTGTAGGCTTGGGAGAAGGACTTGGCAACCCACTCCCAAAAATCAATCTGCCATTGAACACCCTATGAATAGCAGAAAAGCACTGACAGTAGTGTTTCACCTGTTGTATGTAGGGTCTATATGAGTTGGCTACGGACTGGACAGGCACCTAACAACAACAATGTTATAAAGTTAACAATGGTAAATGGGATACAAAGTACATTATGTAAACTGAGCTGTGCATACAGCCACTGTACAGAGCTTTCTCTAAACTATGTTCAAACCTCTGAAGCCAAAACTAAGCTCCACCAGAGGGTCCCTCCCTTCCATTTTCCCCTTAGCACTGGTCTTCTGTAAGGGGAGTGACACAGCCAAGGTTGCTGCCTAGGCAATAGAAATAGAATGCCACATCCAAATGGCTCATGCCAGTGGCCAGACATAAGAAGGTAGAGGCACTTACTCCACCTAACAGACTGGCTCCCTGCTTCCCCTGCTTCTTAAAAATGATTGTCCTCTCTTTATCTACCTGACTCTTTACTTGCCATCTGTGACCTAGGGATGGGGGGTTGGAAGATGGCTCTCTGGACTCATTGTGCCCTCCTCTGCCCAGGATCTATATGTAATAATCTTTAAACTTTTTTTTTTTAAAACATTGAGACAGGGTCTTCCTATATAGAAAGCCCAGGCTGTTCTTGAATTTGCTACATAACCCAGGCTGGCTCTGAATTCACAATCCTCTTACAGTAACCTCCCAAGGGCTGGGATTACAGGTGGGCACCAACACACAGAGTTATTTCCTATTGTGGAGGTGTATTGAATTTGTGTTTCCATCTGAAGAACTAGGGATAACCCCAGGTCAGGTTTTCCCCAGGATGCAGAAAACAGGTCAGGCCCCCCAGCACCAGAGCAGTGGTCACAGAATCATAAACAGTACACAGGTCAGAAAAGAAACTATAGGGACTGGGTTCCCCAACTCTTGGGCTATAGGGTCCGTGGCCTGCTAGGAACCAGGCCACACACCAGAAGGTGAGCAGGAGGTGAGCATGCAAAACTTCATCTGTATTTACAGCCACTCCCCGTCACTTGTCTACCAGTTTGTTATACTGTGGGGGCTGGCATGTTGCTGTAATACTGAATGCTATGCCACTGGTATTTCAAATACCAGCAAGATCACCCATGGTGAAATGGTTTCAGCTGAGCTTCCAGGTTAAGACATACTAAGGAGAAGGACCCAGCAGCCTACTCCCAAAACAATTGTTAGGTGCTCTCAAGTTGGGTCTGACTCAGCAACCCTACATACAACAGATGAAATACTTCCAGACACTATGCCATGCCCAGCACTATTGTAGGTGCTATTCTGCTATCCATAGAGTTTTCAATGGTGGATTGTTTTGGGAGTGGGTTGCCAGGTCATCTCCATAGTATGCAGCATCTGGTATTCCCAGGCAGTCTCCCGTCCAAGGATTAACTAGGCCCAACCTGCTTAGCTTCTGAGATCAGGCTGGATCAGATGCCAGGGTACTATGGCTGTAGACTCCCAAAACAATTAGCAATTGAAAGCCATATAAACCACAGAGAAGTACTCTCAGATATATGCTGGGAAATGAGTCCCTTAGGCTGGAAGGCACCAAAAGACAACTGGGGAAGAATTGCCTCCTCAAAGTAGAGTGGACCTAAATGATGAGAATGGAGTAAAGCACCTGAGACCGCCATTTGCTGATGTGGCATGACTCAAAATGAGAAGAAACAACTATAAGTGAATAGCTGGGCACAGTGGCACACCCCTGTAATCCCAGCAATTTGGGAGGTGGAGGCAGGAGATTGCAAGTTCGAGACCAGAGGCAGTCTACATAATTTGGCAAGACCCTGTCTCAAAAAGTAAAAAAATGGGTTGGGGGTGCAGCTCAGTTCAGCACTTGCAAAGCATCCAAACACAAGTCCCTGGGTTCAACCCCAAGTACCACAAAAAAAAAAAAAAAAAAGTTAACTGGAACATGGAATGTATGTAATAGGAATCTAGGAAAGTTAGAAATCATTAAAAAGTGAAATGGAGTACATTAAACATTGACATTTAGGCATCAGTGAGGTAAAATGGATAGGTATTGGCCATTTTGAATCAGATAATCTTATGGTCTACTATGCCAGGAATGACAACTGAAAGAGAAATCGGGTTGCATAAATCATGAAAAAAGACATCTCAAGATCTATCCTTAGGTATCATGCTATCAGTGATAGAACAATATCCATACCCCTGCAAGGAAAATCAATTAATGTGACCATTATTCAAATTTACACTAATATATCACCATTACACTAATTTATACCAACACTAAGGCCACAAATGAAGAGTGGAAGGTTTTTACAAGCTTCTGAAGTCTGAAATTGATCAAACATGAAATCAGGATGCACTGATAATTACTCATGATTGGAATGCAAACGATGGAAATGAAGGAGGCTCAGTAGTTGGAAAATACGGCCTTGATGACAAAAACAATGCTGGAGATCTCATGATAGAATTTTGTCAGACCAACAACTTCTACAATGCAGAGACATTTTTCCACCAACATAAATGGCGATTATACACATGGAATTCACCAGATAGAACATACAAGAATCAAATTGACTACATTTGTGGAAAGAAACAATGGAAAAGCTCAATATCAGAAGTCAGAACAAGACCAGGTGCTGATTGTGGATCAGATCATCAAATGGTCATATGCAAGTTCAAATTGACACTGAAGAAAATTAGAACAACTGTACATAAGTCAAGCTATGACTTTGACTATATCACATCTGAATTGAGGGACCATCTCAAGAATGGATATGATGTAACTAATGATTAAAGACCAGATCAGCTGTGGCATGACATCAAAGACATCATTCATGAAAAAAGCAAAAAGTTACTTAAAAGACAGGAAATAAAAAAGAAAAGACCAAATTACATGTCAAAAGAGACTCTGAAACTTGCCCTTCAACATTGGGCAGCTAAAGTAAAGGAAGACACAACAAAGTTAAAAGAACTAAATAGAAGATTTCAAAGGGCATCCCGGGAAGACAAAATCAAATATTATAATAATGTGAAAAAAGCTGGAGATAGAAAACCAAAAGAGAAAAACACACTCTGTATTTTTCTCAAGCTTAAACACTGAAGAAAACCTTCCATTCTTGAGTGGCAACAGTGAAAGATTCTACAGGGAAAATATCAAGGAACACAGGAAACATCAAAAGAAGATGGAATACACAGGGTAGTTATACCAAAAAGAATTGGTGGATGATCAACCATTTCAATAGGTTCCATATGATCAGGAACCAATGGTACTGAAGGAAGAAGTGGAAACTGCCTTGAAGCATTGGTGAAACAAGGCTCCAAGAATTCATGGAATATCATTTGAGATATTTCCATAAATAGATGCAGCACTGGAGATGCTCACTTGTCTATGCCAAGAGATTTGGAAAACAGCTACCTGACCAAATTACTGGAAGAGATCTATATTTGTGCCTATTCTCAAGAAAGGAGATCCAATTGAATGCAGAAACTATCAAATGATATCATTAATATCATACACAAGAAAAGTTTTGCTAAAGATCATTCACAAGTGACTGTGGCAGTATACTAACAGGGAACTGCCAGAAAATCTAGCTAGATTCAAAAGAGGGAGTGGAACCAGGGACATCATGGCTGATGTGGGATGGATATTGGCCAAAAGCAGAGAATATCAGAATGATGTCTATTGATGTTATATTGACTATGCAAAGGTATTTGACTGGGTCACAACAAATTATGGATAACACTGCAAAGAATAGGAATACCAGAACATTTAATTGTACTCATGAGGAATTTGTATATGGACCAGGAAGCAGTCATTCAAATAGAACAAGGAAACATTGCTTGGTTTAAAGTGAGGAAAGGTGTGTGACAGGGCTGTATCCTTTCACTATCCCCATACAATATCTACACTGAGCAAATAATCTAATAAGATGGACTTTATGAAGAATATGGCATGAAGATCAGAGGAAGATTCATTAACCACCTGCATTATGTAGATGACACAACTCTGCTGAAAGTGAATGGGATTTGAAACATTTACTGATGAAGATCAAAGAACACAGCCTTCAGTATGGATTGCCCCTCAACATCAACAAAACAAAAATCCTTACAACTGGGTCAGTACACAACTTCATGGAGAAAAACTGAGGTTAAGATTTTGCTTTACTTGTTTCTACAATCAATACCTACAGAAGAAGCAGTCAAGAAATCAAAAGACGAATTCCATTGGGAAAAGCTGTTGCAAAAGATCTTTTTTTTTTTATTAGAAATTTTTAATGTACATCATAATGTGATTCATTTTGACATGCTTTTCACTGTGACAATTTTCATATATGCAATTTGATAAAAATTATTCATATAGGTTACCCCTTACCCTCCTCTATGTTTCCCCTCCTGTTTCCCATCCAAGTCTTCTCTATCTTTTACTATGTAGTATTTTTCTATATGTCCTTGGGTTCCATTTCTGTTTAAGATAGAAACTTTTCCTGTAGTGGTCTTTGTTTCTATCTTGTTAGGACAATTACATGCGATTTCTAGTCCATTTATATTGACCTCGCAAAAGATCTCTTTATAGTGTTGAAAAGTAAAGACATCACATTGAAGACAAAGATGTGCCTGACCCATGCCATGCTATTTTCAGTCACATAATAATGCTTGTGAAAGCTGGACAGCGAATAAGAGAGACAGAAGAAGAATGGATGCTTTTGAATTATGGTGTTGGAGATGAATATTGAACATAATATGGACCAATAAAAGAACCAACAGATCTGCCCTAAAAGAAATGCAACCAGAATGCTCCTTGGAATCAAGGATGACTAGACTGCATCTGATATATTTTGGATATGTCATCAGGAGGCACCAATCCTGTAGAAGGTCATCATGTTTGGGATAGTAGTGAGTCAATGATGAAAAGAAAGAACCTCAACTACACAGACTGACACAGTGGCTGCAAGAAGGAGCTTAAACATAAAAAAGATCATGCGCATGGCACGGTGTTGGGTAGTGTTTCATTCTGTTTCATTCTGTACATAGGGTTGCTATAAGTTGGACCCAACTTGATGGCAGCTAACAAGAACCACCACCTCATCACTCATATTAACTGCCTGAGCTCTACCTCCTTTCAGGTCAGTGGTCCATAGAAAAGATGTCTTCCATGAAACCAGTCCCTGGTGCCAAAAAAGGTAGGAGGCTGCTGAAAGGGATTATAAAGTTACTCTGCCTGCTTCCTATCATACAAATTTAGGGACACAAAGTTAGGTTTATTCAGTTTTAACAGTTACAAGTCCATTACTTCTCAAATCATTTTGATACTTTTTGGTTGTGATCTGTTCCCAGTGTATTCCATGTACTACTAGTCAATGCATCTTATTTCTTTCCTAGGCATAATGCTCACACCTTATTTATTTTGCCTTATGCCTCTCTCAAACTTAATGATAACTAAATGGAGGTATGAAGGGGGTGGACATCCCTTTAATTTGATCTTAAACTCCTTGGTCTTTTAGCTTTCTGATTGTGATTTGTAGAGATTTTGCTAAATTACTCCCCCAAAAGGTTGTAGCAGTTCACACTCTCACTAATAAAGTATGAAATTCTCTGGGTTCCCTTATGTTCACCATCAGTGGTAGCAAGCACAGTGGTTAAGGGTGAGGGCTCTAAAGCCAGACTGCTTTGCATTGGATACTGGTTCTATCATTCATTACTGTTGATTACTGACAACACGTAATTTGTCTGAGCCTCACTTTGCACATCTGTAAAAAGGAGATAAGCAAGATATTATCTAAATTTTAAAAATAATTATAGGCGATAAAACTGATACCTGAAGAACTAGAGTTAACTTATACAAGGTCACACAGACAAGGAATTAATGATTTAACATATATAAAACCTGGAACTTGGCATAAGTAGTCAACAAATGAGAACAATTATAATCTGATAGATTAAAAATAACACCTCCATTGGGAGTGGTGTAATGCCAGCCTTGGGAGGCTGAGGCAAATTAAGATTGTGCATTCCAGGCCAAAAGCAAACATTGGAGAAGATAGTCTCTTCAACAGATAGTTCTGGAAAAACTGTGTATCTATATGTAGAAGGATGAAAGACCTATATCTCTTACCCTGTATGAAAATCAGTTCAAAATGGATCAGAGACTAGAAATGACTAGAAGTAAGTGAAGGGAACATGTTTCAACACATAGGCATAGGCAATTACTTTCTTAACAAGACTCTAGTAGTCCAGAAAATAATGCTAAGAATCAACAAGGGGGATTACATAAAATTAAAAAGCTTTTGCACAGCAAAGAAAACAACAGAATAAAGGAGAGTCCACAGAATGGGAGAAAATCTTTGCTTTCTATACATTTGACAGGGGATTAATATCTAGGATATTTAAAGAACTCGAAAAAATAAATACAAAAGTAACAATCCAGTAAATAAGTGGGCAATACAACCGAACAGATAGTTTTCTAAAGAAGAAATACAAATGGCCACTAAACATACAAAAAAATGTTTGATATCCTTAGCCATCAAGGAAATGCAAATCAAAACTACACTGAGAGCTGAGTGTGGTAGTGCAAACCCATAATCCCAACAACTTGGAAAGTGGAGGAAGGAGAGATCTCAAGATGGAAACCAGAGGCAGCCTGAATAATTTAGCAAGACCCTAACTCAAGACAAAAAAATTTACAAGGAGCTGAAGGTGCAGCACAAAAAAAAAAAAAAAAGAAGAAAGAAAGAAAGAAAGAGAAAAAGCAACACTGAGATTCCATCTCACTCCAGTCAGGATGGCTAGCATCAATAAGACAAAACATAAATTGCTGGCAAGGATACAGAAAAAAGAAAAGGAACCCTTTCATATTGTTGGTGGGACTGTTATTTAGTATAGTCATTATTAAAACCAGTATCGAGGTCCTTCAGAAAACTAAAACAAGAACTACTATGTGATCTAGCTATACCACTCCTAGGTGTATGCCCAAAGGAAGGTAAGCCATCACACCACAGGGACACCTGCACTTCCATGCTTACTGAAGCACTCTTCACAACTGCAAGGCTTTGGAATGAACCCAGATGTCCATCAATTGATGATTGGGTTAAAAATGTGGAATATAAACTGAGCGCAGTAGCTCACACCTGTAATCCCAGCGGCTCGGGAGGCAGAGGCAGGAGGATCACAAGTTCAAGACCAGAGGCAGTCTGTGTAACTTAGTAAAACCCTGTCTCAAAAAGTAAAAAAAAAAAAAAAAAAATGAGCTGGAAGTGCAGCTCAGTGCAGTGGTCCAGCACTTGCAAAGCATGCAAGCGCAAGGCACTGGGTTCAACCCCCCAGTACCGCAAAAAAAAGAAAAAGAAAAAACAAAGTGGAATATAAACCAGGAGTGAGTAATCCCAGCAACTCAAGAGGCTGAGGAAGGAAGCACATGAGTTCGAAGCCAGAGGCAGCCTGTGTAACTTAGTGAGTCCCTAACCCAAAGTAAAAAATAAAAAACGGGCTGGGGGGTACAGCCCAATGGTAGAGCCCATGCAAACTATGTTGGAGGCCCTGAGATCAAACCCCAAGTATCACCAAAAACTGTGGTACAAATTGACAATGGAATATTATTCAGCAGTAAAGAAGAATGAAATTATGCCACTTGCAGTAAAATGGATGGAACTGGAGATCATCACTTTACGGAAAATAACCCAGATTCAAAAAGAGGAATCCTGCTTGTTTTTACTCATATGTGGGAGCTAGATCTACCTTAAGTGGGAAATACATATATGTATGTGTATGTATACACACACACATATATATATGTGTATATACATATACATATGTGTGTGTGTATATATATATATATATACACACACACACACACTATTGTGTACATATATATACAATTATCTATATCTGAGACTGGAAAGTACAAAGATAACCATCAAGAGTGGGGAGGGGACTAGTGGAAGGGGGATATAGTTGGGAAAATCAGGAGGGGAGGGAAAGCAACATTGGGAGGTAGAGAGAGAACAAATACAAAGTACATGACATAATTTTATGAAAATCCCATAATGAATCTCACTATACTCTCTGCACATAAAAAACATACATGAACATTCTTCATGAATATGTACAACTATTGTTACATTCATCAAAAAAATCACGTAAAATGTTTAAGGAGATTGAAGTGTTAACAATCCTGATTTGATAATGGTATACTGTGTATATGAACTGAATTATCACTCTGTATCCCACAAATATGTACAATTAAAATACTAAAAAATTTTTTTGATTCAGTAGCTCCAAAGTAAGTTGTAATATCTCATAAACAAATTTCATTCTTCCTATGTTTTATAAATACACACACACCTACATAGTTTCTAAAAACAGTTCTGGGACATTTGATTTGCCATAATTTTCCATATGAATTTTAAGGTATTTTAACTAGTTTCCTTCACAAAATAAAATAGGAATTCACTGAGTTTATATAAGAATTTTAGCAAGTTTGATGTTTTATTGAAATTGATGTACTATCCTGGAGTTTCATATGCCCCTCTTAATTTAAATTGTGTGCTATACACATTAGTAAAGCTCCTCCTCTCACAAGAGTCTGGCTACGTGGTGCAGGCTGACCTCAAACTCCTGGACTCAAGTGTTCCTCCTGCCTCAGCCTCCCAAATAGCTGAGACTATAGGTGGGCAGGGGGCCGGGATTTAGCTCAGTTGGTAGAGCGCTGCACTGCCTCTCTGAGGTCCCGAGTTCGATTCCCAGCACCACAAAAATGGGAGAAGGACCTGGCAATCCACTCCCAAGGCAATCCCGAAACAGTCAGCCGTTGAAAACTCTATGAGGGTTGCTATGACTTGACGGCACGTAACAACAACAACATAGGTGAGCAGAGGGGCCAGCCCAAACCTTTTTTATTTTTTCCCTGACTCTTGAATTTTTATAAAATTTATTTCACATGGTTTTTGTTTTACTTTCAGACAGGATCTGGCTATTCAACACAGGCTGACCTCAAACTCACAGTCCTGCCTTTGCCTCCCGAGTGCTGGGATTACAGGCATGCACCACCACACCTGGATTTCAAGTGCTTTTTATAGTTTCACCATGAAAATGGAAATGGACTATAATTTCCATTTTTCCCATTTCCTTTGTTGTTGTTGTTGTTGCTGTTCTGCTACTGGGGAGGTGAATCCAGGGCCTCACATGTGCTTTTTCACAAGTGCTCAACTACTGAGCCATACTTCTAGCTCTCCATTTTTATTTTTAATCACCTCTTTTCAGTATGGGGCTGGGATTTAGCTCAATTGGTAGAGTGCCACTCTACAGTCTCTGAGGTCTCGAGTTCAATTCCCAGCACCACAAAAACAGGAGGACATGGTAATCCACTCCAGAGGCAATCCCGAAACAGCCATTGAAAACCCTTATAAGGGTGGCTATGAGTCAGACATGACTCGATGGCACCTAACAACAACAACAACATTATCAGTATGTCTACAGCCATACCACCCTGGCATCCGATCCCATCTGATCTTGGAAGCTAAGCAGGGTCAGATTTGATTATTCCTCGGACAGAAGACTACATAGAAATACTAGGTGCTGTAGGTTGGAAGAAGGACCTGGAAGCCCACTCCTGAAACAATCAGGTATTGAAAACCCTATGAATAGCAGAGAAGCACTGATGTGGTACCTGGCATAGCACAGTGTTGGGTAATGTTTCTTCTGTTGTAGATAGGGTTGCTATAAGTCAGACCTGACTTAACAACACCTAACAATTGTCAGTATAGAAAATGCTTTTCATTTTTCCACATGTATTTTGTATCAAGCCAGCCTCCCAAATTCTATTACAAATTCAAGTATTTATTTCACTAGACTCTCATGAGTTTCCAAGGTGTACAATTACATAACCACAAATACATGTTATTTCTTCCAAAATGCTTACACTTTTCATCTTCTTCTCATACTACCTAAGACTTCCAAAGCAATGCTGATAAATAATGCTGATTAAAGACAATGTTGTCCAGTGTCTGATACCTGAATGCTTCATTTCATATTGTATTTGCTGTTGATTTTGTTACACCATCTTTATCTTCTTTAATGTCTTTTTACTTCTATTTCACTAATCCATCTACTTTTTATTCAAAACAGATACTAAATTTTATCAAATAACCTTCTGCCATAGTTCCCATCTTTACACCATTCACAGAATGAATTATATTGTTAGATTTCCTTATGTTAAAATAGCTTTGCCAGGTGCTATTTCTCTTGCTACACCACAGAATGTGATTTGCTTATATTTAAGACATTTATGTCTATATTCAAAAGTGAGAATTCTATAGTTTCCCTAAACTATTTTACCCAGTTTTTTGCTGAAAGGAAGAGTAGAATCAAGAGAGAATTTTGTTTTTAATAGAAATTTTGAAAAATGCTTATTGTTGTTAAAATGGAGAATGGAATGTATTTAAATACTGACAGAAAGGATGAAATAGGTAGTTGAATATAAATGGAAGAAAAGATAATTGAAAGTGTGAAATTTCAGAGAGGACAAAACAGATCCAGAGGACAAATCAGTGGTTAGAAAAGGGATACCTGAGTCATGCTAGAATAAAAGGTTTCTAGGTCACTTAGAGATGAAACTTAGTGGCTAGAAGTTAAGGAAGATCCCATCCAATGCCTTCTTTTGTCACTATTGTAACACTATCTATGCTGAAGGATATTTCCTCTTACAGGATTTATTTTTGGGTTTATACATAGCTATTTCAAAGAGCAAATATTGCCTGTAATTGAGATTTTTTTTCATGTTATACATATATCTTTTTGGAACATTTGCAAAATTCTACAAGGACTTCCAAGCCAAAATTTCACTTCCCCCTTCCAGCATTCAAATCTCAAAGGCAAACAGAAATCCATGAAACTGTAAGAATCACAATCAGACACAAAACATGCTGTCATAGAAAATGATGAATTAGGCAGAAATTTTATTTCCAAGCTCTTCAAAGATTATTACAAGCACAAATAAAGTATCTTCTAAAAGTGTTAAATCAAAGGCACATTATCCAAGTACAATGCTTGTGACATGAATTTTATGTTGTAATTTTCACATTACTTTGTTTTTAACCATTTGCAATGTTCTATATGCAGGTCAAACTTTAAATATTTTTTTAAAACCTGAAATAATGTGTTTTTAAAAGGCACAAGCATAATTATAAAGTAAAGTAACTTCATAGTAAAGAAAATGATCAAATCTGCTTCATACACAAGATGGGGCAACCTAATACACAACACAACATTAATCTTTTCAAACAAGTTTGCTAAGAAACATCTCCCAGGTTTAGTGTTGAAAATAAAACAACCTTCTCATTTAGAAATGAGACTCCTCTCATTTAGCAAATCAAGACATCATTTGATTAGTAAAGTCTCTTCTTCCACCCCCAATTTTACACTTTGTCTTAATTTAGTAATTATAAATTCATGAGAACAGAACAAATTTTATTATAGCATAAAAATCTTAGGAGCTACAAATCACAAGTAATCAATTTTTTCATAAACAAAAATGTTTTCCTTCCTAAAATGTAAACATCCAGTAAATAAAACATCCATGATATTCCAGGTATAGCAACACCAGTAATTCACTTATGAAAGAGGTGTCTTTTGGTATATTTGGTGGTAAGGTTTTTGTCTTCATATAAAGCACTTCAGCGGAAAAACTAGGCATAATTTTATTATTATTATTATTTTAAACTCTACTCCTTCACTCAATTTCCTTATTTGAGTAAAAAATCATTAATTTCTGAAGAATTTTGGCTACAGGCCCAGGCCATGGAAAAACTCTGAAATGTCTAAAAGTCATTTGGCTAGAGGAAAGTGTTTCCTTGAGACTTGGAGGCAGTCATTCATCACTTTGTGCTTGAAGGCATTCCTCAACGAACTTCTTCCCTACTGGAAAGAGAATTTGGGTGGTCTTCACTTCAGTTAAGATTTATTCATAAAAGTAACTCTCATCATTTTATAGGGTACATTAGTACTCACAAAGTAGAAAGTAACAGTTTACTACTATAAGACATCCAAACCACACTGATGAATGAACAGCAGCTATGAAAGTGTTTTGTAAAAAGAAAAATGCTACACTAACATAAAATTATTATTTTAATACCCTAAATGTATACATTTTACATTAATAGATACAAGTGTACTTGATAGTAGAATTACTTCCTTGTTTTTCCGCTCCTTGCCCCCATCCCCCCCAGGACTCTGAGTTGAACTCAGAGCCTTGAGCATGCTAGACGAGGGTTCTACCACTGAACCACATCCCCAGCCCCTTTTCTTATTTTTTATTTTGAGGCCCTGCCTCTGGCTTCAATCTCAAGATCCTCCTGCCTCAGCTTCCTGAGCTACTGGGATTACAGGCATGCACTGCAGTGCCTAGCTACTTCCTTCTTGTAATTGTGAACAATTTCCTTCTGCAAGCATATGAAAAAGAACCTAAGATGATTACTTAATGTATAAACATGACTTTAAAAACATAATTTGAAATATAGTACCAGAAGACTAATAATTTATACTCTTGTCCTCTTAAAACATAAATGAAAAAGTGAATAAGACCTCAATACGAAACATTCAAATTCGTGTCATTTCTAATATGCCACCAGAAAAGTGTGTCATTTTAGTTACATATTTAGTTAAATAGGGTTAAAATTCTTTTAACCCTATTTACTTTTCTATAGTAACATTTCTACAGTGACATTTCTTCTTCCATTAAAACACAGAGATATGTTCTGAGAGACTTTAGGAAAGAAATCAGAGCTCATGGTAGGCACAAGTCACCCCCTGCTGGGAATCCTTAGTCCCAAGAGATGCAAGTCAGGTAGTAAAACCAAGCAGCAAATCACATCTCTGGGATGGAATATGAACTGAGGGTTGGATTAACATCAGTAAATTACTACGCCCAACTCAAAGAGCTCAAGTATATATGGATACTAGCATCTCATGAGTTAGTACCAAAGAGAACTGTTGTTGTGAGGTGCGCATCAAGTTGGGTCTGAATCATAGCAATTCTATGTACAACAGATGAAACATTACCCGACACTGTGCCACGTCTGGCACTATGTCAGTGCTTCTCTGCTATTCATAGGATTTTCAATGGTGATTGTTTTTTGGGAGTGGGTTGCAAGATCCTTCTCCCAAGCCTACAGCACCTGGTGTTCCCAGGTTGTCTCCCATCTAAGTACTAACTAGGCTCAACTCTGCTTAGCTTCTGAGATCTAATGAAACTGGATGCTAGGGAGCTACAAGCAAAGACAACTGAGTTTCTTCTAATTAGATGTAGTCTATGGGTGGGGAAACTATGACCTGCAGTTTTCACCCTTTGGGGAAAGTTGTGCATTTTGCTGGTCTTTAATTTTAATTCCGAGAATAGGAGATATTCAAGTTTCAGTTGCCCAAATCCTTTAGGAAGCTCTGTGAATGGCCATGGCCCCTAGACGCCATGGTGTATTATTACTCACCAGTCTTCAGAGTAAAGCACAGGATCTGTGCTCCCGGAAGGGGTTGCTTCCGGCTGTAACACCCACCAGCAGGGCATCCTTGCAGGCATTTTGCATACAGTACTGTTGAAGCTCTGTAGCTGCCTGAGAGACCTGAAACAAAGGCACAACATGACCCACTGCTCATAGACAGACCCATTCAACAGTCATATGATATCCTGAAAATGATCATATAACCAGATACAGGTCATGCTTTCTCTACATCTCTACGTCTAATAACCAAATTCCAAAGAGGAAAGATTATAATTTCTATGATTCAGTATAAGATACTTTTGGTTTACTTGGTTATTCAACAAAGGTAAGAAAAAGCTGTACCTTTTATCTATCTAGAATCCTAGTTTTGAGACTGAATTGGTAATAAAATAGCTCATTCTAGTGTTCCCTGTACAAATTTTCACTATGTAAAGCATGCATCAATAGACACAAGTTTGCCACATGAGCAAACTGTTTTAATAGTTACAAGGCTAGACCTTTATCTATTCTGCTACAACAAATGATAGTTTTTCCACCATACTTTTGATGTGGTATAGTTTACTAGTTAAAAATACAGTTTTAAAGTGGGCATGGCTGGGATTTAGCTCAGATGGTAGAGTGCTGCACTGCAGTCTCTGAGGTCCCGAGTTCAATTCCCAGCACCACAAAAATGGGAGAAGGGCCTGGCAATCCACTCCCAAGGCAATCCCGAAACACTCAGCCATTGAAAACCCTATGAGGGTCGCTACAAGTCGGATACTGACTTGATGGTACCTAACAACAACAACAACAACAAAATGGGCATGGTGGCACACATCTGTTATCTCAGTGACTTGAGAGGCTGAGGTATAAGGATTGTGAGTTTGAGGCCAGAGGCCACCTGCATAATTTAGTGAAACCTTTTCTAAAAAAAAAAAAAAATAGCTGGGCACAGTGGTGCACGCCTGTAATCCTAGCAACTCAGGAAGCAGAGGCAGCAGGATTCTAAATTCAATGCCAGAGGCAGCCTGCATAATTTAGTGAGACCCTGTCTCAAGATAAAAATATAAAAATGGGGCTGGGGTGCAGCTCAGAGGTAGAGGCCCTGGGTTCAGCACCCCAGTACCATAAATAAATAAATAGGGCTTGGGGTGAAGCTCAGTGCTAGAGCACTTGCCTAGCATGTTGAAGGTCCTGGGTTCAACCTCGTAACATTGAAAATAAATAAATAAAAATAAAAGGTCTCAATCTGTAATCCCAGCACTTGGCAGCCTGAGGCAAAAGGATCATGAGTTTGAGACCAGCCTGGGCTACAAAGCAAGTTCCAGGCCTTCTTGGGCTACAAAGTGTGAACTTGTCTCAAAATAGATAAATGGAGGGTGGGGGAGAGAAGGAGGGAGGAGAGAAGGAGGGAGGGGGAGGGGGAAGGAGAAGGGAAGGGGGAGGAGAAGGAGGAGTTGTTGAAGTTAAAGAAAAAGAGGAGGAGGAGAAAAAGAGGAAAAAGGAGGAAGAGGAGGAGGTAGAGGAGGAGAAGGATGAGAAAAAGAAGAATGCAGCCTCTAGGCCTAGACTGCCTGGAACTCAAATTCAGCTGTTACAACCTATGACCTTGGGGAAGTTACTTAACTTCTCAGGACCTATTTTCTCTTCTGGGAAATGTACTTAGTAAGTTATCTACCTCCTTGGGTTGATGTGACAAAGTGAGTTAACACAGGTGAAGTCCTTCAATACTGTTGTTGTTGTTAGGTGCCGTCCAGTCGGTATCCGATTCATAGCGACTCTCTGTACAACAGGGGAAACACTATTGTCAGTGCTTCTCTGCTGTTCATAGGGTTTTCAATGGCAGATTGATTTTTGGGAGGGGGTTGCCAGGTCCTTCTCCGAAGCCTACAGCTTCTGGTGTTCCCAGGCGGTCTCCCATCCAGGTACTAACTAGGCCCGACCCTGCTTAGCTTCCGAGATCTGATGGGATTGGATGCCACAGGGCTATGGCTGCAGGCCCTTCAATACTGCTCACACATAATTAGCAATACATTTATAGCAAGTTGCATACACGGTCACAATATTTTGCAGTTCTCCCAACCAAGAGGCAGAATCTACTCAACTACCCCTTAAAACTGGACTGGCCTTGTGACTTGCTTTGATCAACAGAATGAGGCAGAAATAAGAGGCAAGTTCCAAGTCTAGGCCTCAAGAATCTTTGAAGCTACTTCTCTTGGAACCCTGACACCACTACCATCTTGAATGAGCCTAACTTAGCCTGCTGGAGGTCCTGCAGAAGAGAACCAGTCAGCCAGCCGCAGGAGTCTACCCACCAACCTCAAGACAGTGAATGAGGCCACCCTAGATCACAGAGACACTTGCCAACGCTCCATCTGCCTGCAGATGCAGGAGAAAGCCCAGCGATGATGGGCAGAGGATTGTATAGTTGAACCTAACTCAAATTGTTGGCCTAAGAACTGAGTTAAATGTTTTAAAGTAAGTTTTCAGTTGGTTTATAAGGTAGAAAACACTAACTGATTGAATATTATTATGCCTTTTTTTATTTCCACCCCGTACATATTTTTTGCTTTCCTAATTTACCATTTTTTTTTGCAATGAAAAGGTGTTTTGTATGAAAATTCACCTATACTGTACAAAAATGGTTCTAATTGCTGTTCAGATATTGCTATTAGTTTGTGTTGATTTTCCAATCTACAGCTAAGTGAAAGAGTAACTGCTGCCATGGTTTAGCTATGGTTTGAATATGTCCCCTAAGGGTTCAGCTAGTGAACGTGAATCCCCACCAGGGTGCAAATTTAATCCTAAAGTGGAAGCTCTGGGAAGTGGTTAGGACTAGATAAGGTCATCAGAGTTCAGCCCCTGGGACTGAATACTGGAGTCGTTATAGGAAGAGGGAGAGTGACCAGAAGAGACACATATACATGCTCCCTGTCTCCCACCATAATACCCTGTGCTGCTTTGGGAAGCAGCCAACAAGAAGGCCATCACCAGATGCAGCCCCCAGACCCTGGACCCTCTAGAACCATAAACCAAAATATGCCTATTTTCTTTATAACTTACCAGTCTGTGGTACTCAGCTATTGTTGTTGTCAGGTGCCATCATGTCCGACTCATAGCGACCATCATAGGACTTTCAGTGGCTGATTGTTTTGGGATTGCCTTAGGAGTGGATTGCCACATCCTTCTCCCATTTTTGCAGTGCTGGGAATCAAACCTACGACCTCAGGGACTGCAGAGCGGCGCACTACCAACTGAGCTAAATCCCAGCCCCATTCAGCTATTAGCAACAGAAAATAGACTATACCAGTCTATACCAGAAAATAGAAAATACCAGCTTATGTTACAGTTGCTATCAAGTATCTGAAGAGCTTTAGAAATACTGGTTTTATTAGTGTAAAAATAGTGTGGTTTATAGTATGTTGTTAGGTGCCATCAAGTCAGTGTCTAACTCATAGCAACTCTAGGTACAACAGGCGATACACTACTGTCAGTGTTTCTCTGACTATTCATAGGGTTTTCAATGGCTGATTGTTTTTTTGGGAGTGGGTTGCCGGGTCCTTTTCCCAAGCCTACAGCACCTGGTGTTCCCAGGTGGTCTTCTTATCCAAGTACTAAACAGACCCAACTCTGCTTAGCTTGCCAGATCTGATGAGATCCGACACCACAATGGTATGGTTGCATGTCAGTTTATAGTGTAGAAACACATAATGTTTAAGCTGATTTTCTCTTACTAGAAACTTTGACATTTCACATTAATTGTATTTGGAATTAACTGTTTTATGTAACAGTTACTAACTTAAAAAGAAATTTAGAACCAATTCCAGTCATGCTTACTATCTCTGCATCAGGAGAACAGAAATCCACACATGGTGGGTAGGATATTCTTTCCCAGGATCCCTGGAGAAATAGGACTCACTGGACCCTAGCCTAAAGAACATGGCCAAAAAAGTTAAAGTCAAGGGATATGCAGAGAAAAAAGGAGACTAAGATGGTCAGCATGGGAGAAGGATATAGCAGTCCACTCCTGAAGTAATCCCTAAATAATCAGCCACTGAAAACCCTATGAAAGTCACTATGAGTTGGACCCAACTCTACAACACTTAATAACAACAAGGGGTCAGCACCTCTCTCTTAATATAAGGGAGAGAGACTCTAGATGGGGGCAGACAAGTGCAAGTATCTCCATGCTGCTTCCTGCGATGGAGGTGGGGATCCCCCAGGGTTATCTGGCTTTCCTGGGCTTGAGCCTAGGCTCACTAAGCAATTTCTCAGAGGCTGCTCTGAAGTCCTTGAACAACAGAAAACATTCCAATCTCTGGGAAGGGATGTCCTCCATTATATGCTAGCTAGAAAACTGGTGCCTGGTTTATTGACTTGATAGCAAGTCTGTCAAAAATAAGAGCACATCCAACACTGAGCCCTGAAATGAGGCCAACCAGGTTCTGGAATGTTGTGACTCCCTAAAGTGTTGCCTGAGAGAAGATTGCCCAAGTACTGCAGACCATACTACCATGAGTACACCAGGTAAATAAGCTTGTTATCTTACTGTTAAGTATACTCTTTGTGACCTTGAGCAATTTGCTTGAATTTCCTGGATCTGTTTCATCACTCATAATATTTTTTAAGTTTAGATACGCCTATCTTCTGTAACTACTTCCCAGGGTTAGCAGGTATTTGACTCACAGTTTTCCTTTTCACCTCAGGTGTGATACCAACACGGTCTCGAACATTTTAGACAATCTTAGTTTCAGTTCCTGACTCCTTCTCCTCAAAAACCTTCTCTTCAATGCCAATGGCTACAGCCAACACCTCCATTACTTACAGTGCAATGTGCTATTCAGTAATCCCAGCCTCTCCTACCCAGTCCAGGATGCTGCTTCTTTTATTTTCGTGCTCTTTGATCTCAATAGGACCACTAGGTGTCACATCCTCCCTTTTTATCTCCCTGATCACCAGAAGGCTGACTCTCTTCTCTACCCAGCCTAGGTGCAGGCTTTTTCTAGTCAGACCTTCAAACTCCTTGGCTTCTGACTCCACCCCTTCTTTCTGGCATACCTCCCTTGCTCACCAGCCATTCCAGATCAACCACCATTCAACTTCAGCCCTCAGAATCCCAGGTGATAAGAAAGAAAGAAAGAAAGAAAGAAAGAAAGAAAGAAAGAAGAGGGGGGAGGAAGAGAGGAGGGAGGGAAGGAGGGGAGAAGAAGGAAGGGAGGGAGGGAGAGAGAGAAAAAAAAAAATCACAAGCAGGACAATCACTGTCCAATCTCACAGTAGCTGCGTCTTCAGAGTTATGGTGTGCCTATGGATGTGCCTGCTCAGGGTCTACTCCGTTCCCATCAGCACCCTCCCATTCCACCTTGTGACTCCATGAGTTCCCTTTCCCCTCCCCTAGAAGAAAACTTTGCTTCCTGTTTCACAAAGAAAATTGTCATCATATAAATCCTTCAGTCCATATCCAGAAACAGCTAGCTTTACATATATCCTTAACCTCCTTTCTTCATCACTCAGAAAGTGCCCGTAACGGAAGCCATGGCAGGATGGCTGGAGAAAATCTAAAGAAAAAGCAGCTGGGGAAGGCTCTAGCTGCTTGCCTGGGAAGGCTCTGGCCCTTTACAGTTCTCCAAGCCAGAAAGCCCCCTTCTGTTCTCTCTCTGACCTTGGGCATAGACCCTGCCCACATGGAGACATGGCACAGATCTGCCTATGTGCAATGAGCAGAACATGCTAAAATAACCCTTCCCTATCTCACAAGATGGGAGAAGGACCTGGCAACCCCCTCCCAAAAATCAATCTGCCATCAAAAACCCAATGAACAGCAGAGAAGCACTGACAATAGTGTTTCCCCTGTTGTACAGAGGGTCGCTATGAGTCGGATACCGACTCGACGGCACCTAACAACAACAACAACAACAACATCTCACAAGAAGGGCTGGGATTTAGTTCAGTTGGTAGAGCACTGCTCTGCAGTCTCTGAGGTTCCAAGTTCCATTTCCAGCACCACAAAAATGGGAAAAGGACATGGCAATCCACTCCCTAGGCAATCCCAAAACAGTCAGACATTGAAAACCCTAAGAGGGTTGCTATGAGTCAGACACGACCTAACAACAACATCTCATAAGAAAATATATTTTAACCCACTTTCCCCTTGACTCTTAAGAATGATCAATGCTATGATAAGAGCCTAACTGGGAGAAGGAAGTAGGAATCCACTCCCAAAGCAATTCCAAAACAATCAGCCATTGAATACCCTATGAGGGTCACTATGAGTTGCATGTGACTTGAGGGCACTAACAACAAAAAGAACCTAATAAAAAAGAGCTAGAGACACTCACTTGGGGGCAGTGCACCTGAAGGCATTAGCTTTCACCTCCGTCTCTCTGACACTAACTCTTGTGTCTGCTGACCCCACAGCTGCTGGATGGTCAGGACAGGTGCCCCTCCAACCCCATGCCCCCATTGATCTCATTTCTCTACTTTCAACTCTCCTTCTCTATTTGTTTCTTCCCCTTGACCTAAAAATACAGTATGTTGCTTCCTCTCAAGTCCCAAATATAACTTTTCATTTCCTAAGATTTTCAAAGATGCCATTTCCTCTTTAAAACAAGATTTTTAAAAATCTGCCTACCTGGTTACAATCCAGATTCTGCTTCTACTGCCACACGGTACTGAAACCTCTCTGCATTCCATAACTCTCTGTCCCTGTACCTTGTTTTATAATCTTCACCCTACTTACTATCTGGAATCATTTTATTTACTGGTTAACTTGTTTATTGTTTACCTTCCCCACTAGAATCACCCCACTTCCTCGAATAGCGCCAGGAATAGTGGAAAGGCACCGCTGAGGAAATGGCCCAGCCTCAGGTCTCCAGATGAGGCTCTGTACTTCCACCAAGGTTGCTGCCCGCCACCAGCCACTTACACAGCCCACGCTTCTTAGCCAACTGACTAAACAAACGTTAAGCATGTTGACAATCCTCTAATTTTTGAGAATCCCTCCTTTCTTGTTTTCTCTCGCCATGTTTTGATTGGTGCTTGGTCGCATGCCCTAGGCTCTAGTCTTCATACAGTAAGTTTTTTCATGCCCATACATTTTAATGAGGACTTTCAGTCTTGGGCTCTTGAGCTTCGGTCCACACAGCCAAGTATCTCCTGGATAGCTCCACAAAGTCCTCACCTCCAAAATAGAACTCATTTCTGCCAGACTCCCTCCCTCCTCTGCACTTTAGCGGATGGCCGCGCCAGAAACCTGAGCACCTTTGTCTTCCCTCTGGCTCTCATCTCATCCATCCATCATCACCGAGCCCTGTCCGTGCAGTGGCCTCCCCATCTCTGGACTCCATCCTCCTGCGCCAGCCGAGGGCAGGCGGCCCATGTGTCGCCGGCATCCCTGGTCCCCTCTGAGTCACTGCCCACGTCGCAGCCACCAGGGCGAGCCTTCCGGGCTGGGAACGGCCGCGGGGCCCTCGGACCCGAGGCCCCGCAACCCAAGCCGCGCGGGCGGGAACAGCTGCGGTCGACTCCCGGCCCCACTCCCGCCCGGTGGCCCCGAGTCCGCCGCGCCCCAGGCCTCCGCCCGCCAGGCTCGCGCGCGGGCTCCGGTCCGTGGCCATTTCCGCCGGGGCGCCCGGCCTCCTCCTCTCCCGCCCCCCGGGCGGAGGGGCCGGGCGGGGGTGACAGCCGCCCCCGGCCTCCGCCCCCGCCCCGGGAGGGCCCCCACCTTGATCCTCTCCACGCCGGCCTCTAGCTTGAGCTGCTCCACCAGGCGCTGCAGGGCGCTCACGCTCGGCCCGGAAGACATGGCGGCGACGCTGCGGGCGGCGAGGGAGGCACGGCGGAGCGGCCTGGCGAGCGGGCGCCGCCCCGGGGCGGGGAAGCGGCTGCGCCCGCCCCGCCGCCGGCCTCCTCGGCTCGGCCCGCAGCTGCAGGGAAACACTAGTTCGAGTTCCGAGCAGCCTGGCGGCGGTCTCAAATCTTCCAGCGACCTCAACCTAGATGACGCCTCCTACTGTGCCCTGGAGCCCAAGGGGGGGATGCGCAGAGGGTGCCATGTCCACGGCCAAGCTGGGGCTCCGTGGGCGAGCGAGAGTCAGGTGTAGGGTGAGGCTGAAGAAGGCAGGCAGTAAATACACGGTCCTGGTAAGTGGGAGGCCTGTGATTTCCGGGGGCTGGACACAATATTTGAAGTAACTTGGAAAAATAAGGGGTTATGCATAGACTGTGCTTGCAGGACCACTGTGGCCTCTGATCCCGTCAGATCTTAGAAGCTAAGCAAGGTCGGGCCTGGTTAGTCCTTGGATGGGAGACCGCCTGGGAACACCAGGTGCTGTAGGCTTGGGAGAAGGACCTGGCAACCCACTCCCAAAAAACAATTAGCCATTGAAAACCCTATGAACAGCAGAGAAGCACTGACAATAGTGTTTCATCTGTTGTACGTAGGGTTGCTATGAGTCAGACACCGACTTGAGGGCACCTAACCACATGCATAGCCTAAATCTTGAGGGAAGTGAAGGACAATTTGTAGGATTTCTATGAAACAGTACCTAGTTAACTGAGCTATACTTAGCCAGAGAGCCACTCGGGCCAATGTCATACTGCTCTGTGTCGGCCCTCATCCAACAAGTGGTACAGGAGATGGAGATTTATATAAACACACACACGTACACAGAGGGTGCCCCCCAAAAAATACACATCTTGAGACGAAAACTTTTTATTTTGCTGTTTTAAGAATGTGTCGCTGGGTACAGTGGCTCACGCCTGTAATCCCAAGCGACTTGGGAGGAGGAGTCAGGAGACAGCTAAAATGTACGTATCACCAGCATATGATTTTTAAAGATTTGTTACTCTTTTTTTTTATGGTTAAGCTGAACACTTTTAAATCCCGTTTCCAAGAACTTCAGTACTTTTATGAAATGTTCTTATAAACATTTCATTTGTTCCTATCATGATCTACAAATCCTTCACTCTTCTGACTTGTATTTTGACTTGTATTTGTAATAGTGGCTTATTCAGAGCCCCAGAAAAGGGGCTCTGAATCACTCTATTCCATAAAAATAATGGCACAATGGGAAGGTATTTCCTCCTGCCAATATTATATCAAATGACATATACATTCTATAGCTTTCTAACATGATTAGGAAGAAACAAGAATGCACATTAACACATATTTAGCCGGGTGCAATGGTGCAGGCCTGTTGTCCTATCTACTCAGAAGAATGAGGCAGGAGGATCACTTGAGGCCAGAAGGCTAAGGCCAGCCTGGGCAACACGGTGAGACCTCATCTCAGAAAAGAAAACTGTATTTAGTACAACACAGTATAATGTGTCATAAAAAAATTACTTCCTTTTTCCTACTGCATTATCTTTAGAACTTAGACTAATGAATCAGAAGCTAAAAGAATCACGAGCTGGTGTGTAGATTCATGCAGGGCCTTCTCTGGCAAGATTTCAACCAGCATTTTTGAGACTTCAGGAGGCAGTGGAACTTACAGCACCTAGATGTCTTTCTGAGAACCAGATGTCTGTTTGCCTCCCTCTTCTCACCGAAGGTCCCTGCAGAAAATGCAGCCTCAGACTATTGAGCTGCTGACCACTCAGCTCTTTCCTGAGTTGTCTTTTCAGCTGCTTTCTAAACACACAATTCCAAAGGTAAGGAGCATCACTTTTTCACTTTAACACTGTACTTATTACCATGAATTTTTGCAAGTGAGGACTTATTCCTTCCTGTTCCCTATGAAGGGAAAAGAACTCGTATTTATTGAGCACTTACTATATGCCACACACTTTACCCTTGTTAACTTGTCTAATTCTCATAAAAGTCTTGTGACATTCTTAGTATCCTTACTCTAAAGAAAACAAGGCTCAGAAGTCAAAGCAACCTGCTCAAAGTCAAGCTCAGTCTACCTTACCTAGTGTCAAAGCCAGATCCATTAACTTTGTCCAGCTCACTCTCACAGAGATTATAAAATGAAACTGTCAAATGACAAGAGGTTCCTCTATTCCCCAAACAGGGAAGAACCTACAAGAAACCCATATAACACTGACCTAAGACCATGTGATCTATTTCATTCACAATTGTTGAAGATATCCGAAATCCTTTAAGAATTAAGATGATTAAAGTTTACAACTAATATAGGCTTGTTACTCACTTTTTATTTTTCTTTTTGGTATTGGGGAGCTGAACCCAGGGCCTTTGCACAAATCTTGCACACACTCTACCACTGAGCTGCAAACCCAGTCCCTTTTTATATTTTACCTTGATAAAGGGTCTTGCCACATTATGTAGGCTGCCTCTGTCCTTGAACCTGTGATCTTCTTTCCTCTGCCTCCAGAGTCACTGGAACCACAGGTGTATGCCACAGCACCCAGCAAATACTCTTACTATTAAAATTTCTCAGTTGCAGGCAATCTACTTCAGACCTAGGTGAATCAGTTACATTTAGATTATAATTCTCTCTTTAGTCCCTGAAGAAAAAAA
This sequence comes from Pedetes capensis, assembly GCA_007922755.1. Taxonomy (NCBI): domain Eukaryota; kingdom Metazoa; phylum Chordata; class Mammalia; order Rodentia; family Pedetidae; genus Pedetes; species Pedetes capensis. The sequence continues at coordinate 1,131 of VMDO01014197.1, read as the reverse complement.
TTTCCCGTAATTCCGCAGGCTATAATTTTCCATCACGACACATGTCCACTTCCAAATCGCATTGATGACTTTCCCACCTGGGCAGGATGAAAGAAAACAATCCTATGCAAATCTTGGATTCGAATTCTTAGCCCTAACAATTCGAATCCAAATAGTTTTAGATTACAGGCTGCATTCCATTTTTCAGCATTAAATCCTGCCAGAAGGGGGCGCCATGTAATGCACCAGGCACAAGCCTTTCTCAAAGCTGTGTCTAAAGAGGTAACATGGCTTCTCAATACCTCAGACTGTCACTCAAGTCCTGTTGACATAGCATGATTTTCTCCCACAGTGTGTGCTCCTTTGTAGAATGTTCCATTTTCTCTCCCAGTCTATGAATTGGAAAATACCTTCCACCTCCTTGGGTTATGTATTCAGCTTTCCTCCCATCTCCAATCCCAAACTTTTTTGCCATGAGTATACTTCAAGAGGAAAGTATAAGTTTACAAGTTGAACACAAATGCCATTCAATATAATGAGAATTCTAAAATTTGCTTGAATAATTCTGACCCAAAACCAGCATGTTCCCCATACCCATCTGATTCTGAACCAAAAAAACTGCTCAAAAGTTACAGATGACATTCAAGGTATTAGGGTGCCTTCATTATTCAGGTGTTCAATAGTGGTAGATTACAAATCCAAACCAGTTCCCTAGCACACACACATGCACAGACACACACACACACACCATTACTGAGCTTATTTGAATTTTACCAATGAAAGTAGGATTCCCAGGCTTCATATCGATCTCCAGTCCTCAAGAACTAAGTTCTCTCTGACACTGCATGTTATAATTTCCCCTTAAGGTAAAAGTCCACTTCCAAGTGTCACACCTGACTGTGCTAACATTACAAGGTAAAAGAAAACACATCACTGAAAATCTTGGATTTGAATTATAAAGTCCATACATTCACACATTTTGACCAATAATTCAAATCCAATTCATTCAAGATTCCAGGCTGCATTTCATTTTTCAGCCCTAATCAAACTTTTGGGCTGGAATTTAGCTCAGTTGGTAGAGCGCTGCGCTGCAGTCTCTGAGGTCCCAAGTTCAATTCCCAACACCGCAAAAATGGGAGAAGGACCTGGCAA
>VMDO01014196.1:0-55448 GCA_007922755.1 Pedetes capensis | reverse complement strand
GGGTACTGTGATCTTCAAAAATTAAAAGGTCAAAACATGTCTCCATGCTTTGTCTCCATAAAAATTATCACATTCATAAGTGCACACATCACTTTCTAGCCTCCAGTAACCAGGTATTATATAGAACATAGAGAGGAACTGCAAAGCCTGATAAAACCAATACTTTTTAATTATCATATGAGCAATTCTCCACAGCAAAAGCAAAACTAAGAGAAAGGCAACAGGAAGTGGTTAGGAATACAGATTCTGGACCTCTGTCCCAGTGCTTAGTAACCTTGGTCAGCAAGGTAACCCATTAGGTAACTTCTCTAAAACTCAGGGATTTTTCACCTTACACTGGAGGTAACAATAGTACCCACCCAATAGGGAAGAGTCAGGGGTAAATGAAATAATGCATTCTAAGCCCTTAGCACGGGCTGGGATTTAGCTCAGTGGGTAGAGCGCTGCGCTGCAGTCTCTGAGGCCCCGCGTTCAATTCCTAGCACCGCAAAAATGGGAGAAGGGCCTGGCAATCCACTCCCAAGGCAATCCCGAAGCACTCAGCCATTGAAAACCCTATGAGGGTCGCTATGAGTCGGATACCAACTCGACGGCACCTAACACCAACAACAACAAGCCCTTAGCACAAGCCATGGCTTAATAAACATTAGCTATTATTATTCAGCACCTGTAGCCCTACCACTGTGGCACCCAATCCTGTCAGATCTCTGAAGCTAAGCAGGGTTGGGCCTGCTTAGTACTTGGATGGGAGAACTCCTGGGAACACCAAGTGCTGTAGGCTTGGGAAAAGTACCACTCTCAAAAAACAACCAGCCATTGAAAACCCTATGAATAGCGGAGAAGCACAATAGTGTTTTGTCTGTTGTAAATAGAGTAAATAGGGTCGCTAGGAGAGGACACTGACTCCACAGCACCAAACAACAATTATTATTCAGACAGTTGCCTCAATTCTCTCTTCTGCTTTGTCTCTGAAGTGCTAACCTATAAATCCAAAGTGCTCATTTCCTTCCATCTAAATCTGCAGACCAGCTGGGATTTAGCTCAGTTGGTAGAGTGCTGCTCTGCAGTCTCTGAGGTCCCGAGTTCTATTCCCAGCACCATAAAAATGCGAGAAGGATGTGCCAACCCACTCCCAAGGCAATCCCGAAACAATCTGCCATTGAAAACCCTATGAGGGTCACTATGAGTCGGACATGATTTGACGGCACCTAACAACAACAACAAATCCACAGATCACAGCAATATCCACCAGCCCACGTGTATTATTAGAACCGGAAGGCATCTTATAAACAGTGTATCCAGCCAAGGATATACAACCAAAAATGTATCAGACCCTCCAGGTAACAGTGGTGTTGAAAAGCAGACTTTGTTAAGAACAAATGACCTACACTAAACTTGTCATTTTACAGAGAAGCAAACTGAGGACCAACAATGTGAAGAATGTTCTAGGGTCACAAGACCATTTCCAGAACCTGCTATTGACAGACCTGGCTCAGACCTGAGACTGAGAAGCACTGATTGCACAATCTTGGCCCTACTTCAGGCCACCTGATGGAATTCAGCAGGCATTTCCTGAGAAACCACAGTAGGGGTCATGAAGGAGAACAAGATGGTGGCCCTGCCAAGAATGGCATGGCAATCTAATCAGGGAAACAGGAATTGGCAGTGTTAAGAATTCTGAAAGAAGTGCCAACAAAGTGCTAAAGAGTTGAAAGTGCTGCTTCTGACTTCTGGAAAAAGGTGCAATTTCTACCAGACATTGAAGGCCGGGGAATGTAGGGAGACATCATTCTGGGCAGAATAAATCATTTGAACAAAGGCCCTGAAGGAGAGACAGACAGAAAGAGAGTAAGAAAGAGAGGGAGAGACAGAGACAGAGACAGAGACAGAGAAGAGAGAGGGAGGGAGAGAGGGAAAGAGAGTAGACAGAGAGAGGAGAGAGAGGGAGAGGGAGAGAGAGAAAAAGAAAAAGAGAGAGAGAGCACTCACGTATAGGACAGCTTATAATCTTGAACAGATGATTAGGTAAATAATAAAGGTGAAATAGCTGGATCAGGAAAAACCAGGAGTTCAAAGCATCTTATAGAGCTGCAAAGCAAAGAAAATGCCCCCTGTAGTCTCTTCCCAAATTGTCCACAGAGCATCTGCTTTTTGCCTACTGCTGACTCTGGAAGATTGAATGCCAGAGAGAAGAGAAGCAAATGGTTCTCGTGGGGAATTCCGCTCTGAAGACATTCAGGGGGATAAAGGCGCAGGCTTCCCATTCCTGAGGAAATAGAAAAGGCCTCTCTACTCGAAAGCTGAGGAGTTAGTGTGGGGACAAGGAGGATAATGAAAATTAGCCTTGTTATCTTTGATCCTGCTTGAGAAAAGATATGAACTTGTCATGTTTTAAAATCTCTGTTCTGCTCTGGAGCAATAACTGCAATCTGCCATCAACTTGTAGTATTGAAATAATACCTTGTAAAGGTATTAAAATGATAGAAATAATACTGTTCTGATTTCCTTTACAACCTCCTTAAAATGTTTCGAATAAGTTTGAAGTAGACGAATCATCCCATCTTGTCTAGGTTAGCTGTTGCTGTGTAATAAAAACCACCTTAAAACTTGATGGCATAAAACAACGGTTCTCTTGGATTCTAGTAGTTTAGGAATCTAGAGAGGGGCATCACAGATGGCATATATCTTGCTTCATGCCACCTGGGACCTCAGCATCATTGTCACCAGGACACCTTCCAGTGGCTCTTCCATATGGGCTGAGGGGGACTTCCTCACAGCATGGAGGCTGAGTTCCAAGTGTGAGTACCCCAAAAAGGCAAGGCAGAAAAAAAGTCACTGAAGTACAAGGAAAGGAAACATTTACCCCAATGGGAGGAGTGTCAAAATCACATCAAAAGAAGTGCATGTGAAGGATGAGAGATATCTCTGCGGCCATTTTTAGAACTTATGACCTGCCACACATCCAAAAGGATGTCCCAAATACTCCCACCTGCATACCTCAACCTTTCACCGCAAGAGAAGTATTCTGTGGTGATGCAGCAGGAGATACCCATTAAAAATAAAATAAAACAAAAAGTAGCATCCAAATAGCACTTCACAGTTTGCAAGCCCCTTCATGTTTTTCACAATGACCCTATGAGGTGATTTTTCTCACATCATTCTTCAGATGAAAGACCCAAAATTCAGAGAAGTTGTATGAGTTTAGCAGAGACACTTGGGAGGTTAAATGTAGATCCAGAACTGGAACCCAGAACTTTGGGCTCTAAAGCCTACATAATTTTCACACTTCTTGTTAAGTAAATGAAAACAGGCTTATCCAATAGGTGATGATAAATGTATACATGGCTATCAGTTTAAAAAACGAATGAATGAGCAAATTATTCAAAATTTACTTTCACAGAAATAATTCCAAAAATTATTTTAATGGAAATTTCATTTTTTTCCAATACTGTAAGGAAATGAGATAATGGTTTAGTTTTGATGAAACAAGTTTCTGTTTAAGGGGTAAACCTGAAGAAATTCCATGGTAGAAAACTCTGAAACCTAATGCTGACTGTCAAGATGGGGAGCAACTCAGCAACTGCTAAAGGTAAAATTATGGGTGCTGCGGTTATAGGTGTAACTCAGTGGTAGAGCACGTGTTTCCCATGCACAAGACCCTATATTCAATCTCTAGAAATGCAAAAATAAAAATTTAAAAAATAAAAATAGAAAACATAGACATTTCCAAACTTTGCCCTAAAAAGCTTGTGAAGGTAGGAGTTTTGAGTTTTTATTTCTGATTTTTAAAATTATTTTTAATACTAATGTAAAGGTGCTGTTATGGTTTGAGCCTAAATTGGCCCCCAAGGATCATGCCATTTGGTCCCTAGCTGGTGGCGCTGCCCTGGGAGGTTGGAGAACTTTGGTGGAAGTAGCTCCCTAGGGTCAGGCCTTTGGAGGTTTCGACCCCAGACCCATGTCCAGGTCAATGTTTATTCCTGATCTACCAGGCTATGAGGTCATCTACCATAGGACCTGCCACTGCTGCTGCCATGCTTTATCTTGCTGCCATTATAAACTGATCTACTAACTATGAACTCCCAATAAACCTTTCCCCCCTCATAGGTTTGTTTGGATTGGTTTTTCTGCTACAGTGACAACAGCTGACTAACACAGGTGTCATTGACAATTTAAATAATTCACAGTGGCAACTGAGATAAACTTCTCTAAGAGAACTAAACATTCTTGGAACACTGCACTGAAAAGCAGATTTTTACATTTAATTCTTGGGACAGTTCTTTCTTCAACTGTTGTTGTTGTTGTTAGGTGCTGTCGAGTCAGTATCCGACTCATAGCAACCCTCATAGGGTTTTCAATGGCTGACTGTTTCAGGATTGCCCTGGGAGTGGGTTACCAGGCCCTTCTCCCATTTTTGCGGTGCTGGGAATTGAACTCCAGACCTCAGAGACTGCAGCACAGCACTCTACCAACTGAGCTAAATCCCAGCCCTTTCTTCAACTACAGAATATTAATTAAAATATTGTGTGCCTAAAGTGGAATGTGGACCATTTCTTATCTTCTCTTCCCAATACTGCTGCCCAATATTATTATAAGAGATACCAAATTAAACATTTGAGGAAAACAATCTTGTGTCCTTTTTAAAACAAATTAAAACTTTCTTGGAAATTAATTCTCTGAATATTAGTTCAGCCTCAATGATAATGCATAATGAAAAGTGATCAAATAATTTAAGATCTTACTGTTACCTTTAAAATGTATTCAGGGACCAATAAATGGAGAAGTAAATTCTTATTTTCTCAAATGTTCTAAGAATTGGCACTGGAGGCAGAAAACTAAAAACCTTCACGTACTGGTTAAACATAAATCAGTGTAGCAGAGTAGAAGAATAACTTAGACTTTTAGACTACAACTGTTTTTGCTAAAACTTTTCCTGTCACCATCTTTTCTGTGCCATGAAAAGCTCCATAATGTTAAAGAGGCTGAATGATGGTCTTTCAGATCACTTCAGTATTTATAAATCTGTCCCAGATAGGTACTGGAGCACAGAGGCCAATTCCTTTCACATAATTCAATATGCTTCTTTTTATTTCTTTGTTGAATAGAAAAATAGCAACTCCCAGGACTGTAATCTCCTTTATAAAATGGGCCATTAATGATTTACAAGGGTGATTTTTTTCCAAAGGAAGAGAAATAAAACTTTGCATGAGTTCTCTTCAAGGCTGGCTCTTTTTAGAGCACTGATACGAAAAAGTTATAAAATATTGTGAATAAGCAGGAGCAGGTCCAACCTGTCCTCTTGGCATCCTGGTCTTTTACAGTCTGCTCTCTACTTGCTTTTTCCATCACTTCTTTTCCTACAGCCTCCTTCCCTTCCTGCACTAAGCTAAGGAGAATCCTCCAGGCGTTTTCTGTACCCAGTCATTCTCTTCTGCATCTCCATGTATGGCTCCCCTTGTTATCCTCCAAGGTCCAGATTCCTGACTGAAGCATCCTCCAATCCACCTGGGGGTTGTGATCCCTCCAGCCTCATCTCATCTCATCAGTATAATTACACTTATTTCTGGTTGTGTTCTAAGTGGTAGCTCTTTACTTATCTGTGCCCCAAAATAGACTGCAAATTGCAAACTTCCTGGAGAAGGAAGCCACTATCATTTTATTGTTATATCCCTACACAATACATAATACAAGGCCTCAATGCAGGCTTCTGGTTGTGTTAATATCTATAATAGCCAATATTTATCATATACTCTATTATCAGTCTTGGTTAAACACTTCAAGTCATTATTTCAATTAATTTTCACAAGAACACTATATTTAAGTATTACTGTTAGCATTACAGGAGAAGAAACAAGATCACAGCTTTTAAGGGCCTTTTCCAATGTCACCCAGCTAATGAGACTGGGATTTGAACCTCAATGGTTAGACTCTACAAACTAAACTTCTACCCTCTAACTTTACCTCCCAACCAATAGTTTCTACATAAACTTAAAATGGAGCTTTAGAATAGGCAGAAAAAGTAGCTCCATTTTATTGTGCACTATCTTTGCTACCATAAAATAGACAGCATCTAGTCTCTGAGATTTGATCTTTCATAAACCAACACTCAGCTTTCTTAAGGCAAGATTTTAGCTTATCCTTTAATCAAATTAAAATCACTTTCCCTTAATATCATGATACTGCCCAAAGTATTAACAAAACACTCACATGAACAATCACAGAAAGTAAAAGAGGAAACTTTCTGCATTTTAGCTTGTTATATACCATAAGTGTAAAGAAGGAGTTATATATCAAGCTAAAAGAAGGGTTTAAGCTATGGGTATATGGCCAGATTAGTACATCAAATATCAATAGGCTGATTGTTGTATATATTATTAAACACTTTACAGTCAGATTGGCTGTAAAGTTGCTGTATTCATTTTGCCAGTAACTACTGTGTTGGGAATGCTTTCTCCATGTACCTGCTTTTGCACAGCATCCTAGAACAGTAAGGGATAAAGTACCAGAGAAACTTCTGACCTAGTCTTCTTCTTGTCCCTCTAATCCATTATCTACATTGTTGCTAAAGAGAGCTTTCTAAAATGCAGGCTTAAATGAAATGAGCTCAATCCATACTTCTCACCTTACCCAGAAATTAAGCCAAAATGGATATTGACCCAAATGTAAAACCTAAACTACAAAAACTTCTAAGAGAAAATTTAAGAGAAAAATGTCACAGCCTTGCTTATGTGAAGAATGGAAAATTCACCACAAACTAGCTCCATGAAGGAAAAAAATGATAAACTGGACTCATCAAAATGAAAATCTTCTGCAGAGATACTATTGAGAAAATAAGAAGACAAATCACAGACTAGAGGAAAATATTTTTGAATACGTGTAAGATAACAGACTTGTGTCCAGAACATATATATACACACACAAAACTCTCGAAACTCAATAATGAGAAAGCAGACTACATAATAAAATAAATTGGACAACAGCTTTGAACACTTTACCAAAGAAGATTGTTGTTGTTAGGTGACATTGAGTTGGTGTCCAACTTATAGCGACCCTATGTACAACAGACACAACACTATTGTCAGTGCTTCTCTGCTATTCATAGGATTTTTAATGGCTGATTGTTTTGGGGGGAGTAGGTTATGGTGTCCTTCTCCCAAGCCCACAGCATCTGGTGTTCACAGTTGGTCTCCCATCCACATACAAACCAGGTCCAACCCTGCTTAGCTTCTGAGATCTGATGGGATCAGACACCACAGTAGTATGGCTGCAGACACCAAGGAAGATACATGGGTAGAAAAAAAGAAAGGAAAGGAAAAGAAAGAAATGAAAGCTATTCAGCATCACTAGTTATTTGTCAAATTCAAAATAAAACCCCAGTGAGGTATTATTGTGTACCTGTGAGAATGTCTAAAAAAAATTTTTTTAACTTGACAATAGCAAGTGCTGACAAGCATGAAGAGCAACTGGGCTCTCATGTATTGCCAATAGAATTGGAAAAGGGTGAAGGCACTTTAGAAAACAGTTTGACAGGTTCTTATAAAATTGAATATATACTCTACAGAAGCCAGTAATTCCACTGCTGTGTATTTACCTAAGTGGAATAAAACTTGTATTTATACAAAAGCTTGTGCCTGAATGTTCATAGTAGTTTTATTCATAATCATTCAAAAATGAAAGTAATCCAAATATCCAACAATTGTTAAAAAGATTAAAATCCTGTGGTATATACATGCCATGAATACCACTCAGTAATAAAAGTGAACAGTCAACAAATAGAGGTACTAAGTGGATGAATCTTAAATGCATTACACCAAGTAAAAGAACCCAGACTCAAAAGGTCTTATATTACATGATTTCATTTATCTTTATGACACTCTGGAAAAGCAGACTTATAGGAACATAAAACAGTTCAGTGGGTACCTGGGATGAAGAGAGGCGATTCTGAAGGGAGAGGCTCAGGCTCTCTTTTGAGATAATAGATCTATCCTACATCTGTCTGTAGGGGGTGTTATGTAATTGTATGCATTTGTCAAAACTCATAGAACAGCATACCAAGAATGAATTTTACTATATGTTACCATCTTATGAATAAAACAGTAAAACAGAGACTAGAGAGACAAAGCCAGGAGAATCACAAGTTCAAGGCCAGAGGCAGCCTACATAATTTAGCAAGACCCTGATTCAAAATAAAAAATAAAAATTTGGCTTGGTATGAAGCCCAGTGGTAGAGCACTTGCAAAAGTACGTGTAAGACCCTGAGTTCAACCCCTAAGTACTGAAAAAAAACTAAAAGTTTTTTTTTTATATCCATCCACAGCTCCCCATGACTGACATGAAAATATTTCATTTGCTTTAGACCAATATTCAAGGCTCTTCCTGTCCTGGACCTTCCTGCCTCTCTACTTTCTTCCCTTTCCTAAGCCTCTGGCAGCCCAAACCATTTGTGGTCCCCTAAATAGACCTCATCTTTCTGCCAGCATATGGTCCTCCAGAAATGCTTGACCCACCTGCTTCAGGCTTCCTTTCCCAGGGCCCCATTTCATGCATTTGAAGCTCCAGCCAGGCTGAATGTCTTGCAGTCCCCCAAAATGCTAGGCTGTTTCATGATTCCTTGCCTTTGTGCAAGCTCAGCTTCTTATTGTTGTTAGGTGTTGTCAAGTCGGGTCTGACTCATAGTCTTTCTGCAGTACTGGGATCGAACCCAGGTCTTTACAGAGTGCAGAGCAAGTGCTCTTACCAACCGAGCTAAACCCCAGCCCTCACAAGCTTGGCTTAGAATGATCTTTTTCGCCTTCTTCACCCTCCTTATAAAAGCCTAGTAAATAATCACTTATCAGTTGACATACTATTCTTACTGTCCTAACATTACCTCTCTGAAACTTCCTGAAGCCCCCTCTGGAGGCATTAGCTCTCCCCTTGGGTCCCTCCATGCATGCCTAGCCAAAAACATTGCAGACATTCATTTCCATGTCTACTGGGAGTTCTTTAAGGGCATGGACCCTTATTCGCATTGTCTTGCCACTGCCTAGCACATTTCTGGCATGGAGCTGGTGCTTGATAAATGTGTGATAAGTGAATAAGTGAACAACAAATTAAGCTGATGAGCTAATAAATTACTTTATCTGGAATAAAACTCTAAACTTTCCTTCAAAAGAATGGTCAACACCATGCCAGCTGAGCAGCCCACCTCAAGCCCATGCTCTATACTCTTACTTGTTGTTTGCAGTACTGGGGATCGAACCCAAGGCCTTCTACATGCTAGGCAAGTACTATACTCCTAGTCCCTTTCTTATTTTTTATTTTGAGACAGAGTCTCACTAACTTGTGCAGGCTGCCTCTGGCCTCAAACCCATGAACCTCCTGTCTCAGCCTCCCTAGTCACTGGCATTACACATATGCACCACAGAACCAGGCTCTCTACTCTTTTTGATGTTTATAAACTACTGTTCTAATTCCCTATTTACCGTACACAGTTCTGGAAATAGACAATTATATCACTCTGTGAGTTCTTCCAGAAACTCACTAAACTCTAAACATACAGCACCCAGGAGATATTTCCTGGACTCAAGTAGTTATTTCTTAAATTTATGTAGGTCTAAGCTTGTTGTTGTTGTTGTTGTTGTTGTTGTTGTTGTTGTTGTTGTTGGGTGCCAAAGAGTCAAGTCTGACTCATAGCAACCTTATGTACAACAGGATGAAACACTCCCTGACACTGTGCCATGTCCAGCACTATGTCAGTGCTTTTCTGCTAGTCATAGGGTTTTCAATGGCTGATTGTCTCAGGAGTGGGCTGCCAGGTCCTTCTCTCATTTTTGGAGTGCTGGGGATCAAACCCAGGGCCTCAGAGTGCACAGAGCAGCACTTTACCAACTGAGATAAACCCCATCCCCTCTAAGCTTCAGAGATGAGTAGAATTCATGCTTTCCTTTCTGAGTCCAGAACCTGACTCAGCAGCCACGATGTCCCTAATAGGAAGCATAATGAGAAAGAAGTTTTACATATAAATTTATACATATAAATCTATACATATAAAGTACATATACATATAAATGAGACACACATAATCAAAATAGAAAGACATCAGTAACCCCAAAGTAACAAATGTAGGAAGTTAGAAATGACCTTGAACCACATGTTCCTCTGTAAAAATAATCCCTCAAAGAAAATGAGAGAGAAATGAAGAATGGTAGGATAAGCCAATCTGCTTGCACCAGAAGAACATTCGGGAGATAAAACTTGAAGTGAGCAGACACATATTATCTCTTCCCAAACTGCGGAATTTGTCTCAGGTTGGCAGCTTGGCACCATCTCCACAGGCGTGTCTTCAAGTGTCACCTCAGCTAACATGTGTATCATCCCAGGAATGATTTAGAACCTGCAAGGGGGACATGACTCCATTAATGAAGGATAATTCCCTGTTCAACCTGCCCATGATAACATTCTGAATCCAAGTGCACTAACACATACTCTTCCAATCTCTGAGAGAAACAGCTTCTAAGAATTTGACTAAAACAAATATGTATGTTGCAGAAGAGAACTTTGTGAATATTAAATTTCCCAAAAACAGCCCCTTCTGGAACAGTGCTCAAAAATCTTCGCTTAGATCAATAGCTGAACACTGCTTGCACGTAGTTGCACTCGCTCTGGCGCTCTCTCTCTCTCTCTCTCTCTCTCTCTCTCTCTCTCTCTCTCCCTCTCTCTCTCTCTCTTTCTCTCCCCCTCTCTCAATCTCTCTCTCCCTCTCTCTCTGTCTCAGAGGTTATCACTGCTTTTTGCCCATTTGGAGCTGATTAGTGCACCCACACACCCACACACACACACACACAGAGGGTAAAACATAATGGGCTCAGTGAGATGCTCACCCCACTGCACAAGCCCAAACTCTCATCTCAGTAACATGTGCCTCAGTGTACAAGCCAGTTTCCTGGCTTCTTATCATAAAATTCCCATTAATTATGTGAGCACTTTAAAACACCATAATTTTATCAGTCCTTTGGCACTGTCCTATGCATGTGTGGTCTGGGTGTGTCTGTGTCTAGGTCCAGAATTTATTAGATGGGTCTTGAACTTGATAAGCCATAATGTAATGCAGACCTAAAACGTGCAGATTCACATATAGGGCTAGGACTAGGGTAAGGGAAGAGAGGGGCTGAAGCTGCAAATTTTAAAGAGGCTCCATGTCTCAGGATGCCCATGCAAAATTTTTTCAGTGTCTGCCCTACTTGGCTGAGGCTCTAGAAAGTGAAGCAACGTGATGCAGTAGAGAAATTCACATTATGTCCTCAAATCCACATTATGCCCTCTAATCCACATTGTGTCCTCTAATCCTCTGAAACAAATGCTATGTCCGGGCATAGTTAACTATTTCTGAACCTTCAGGTTCTAGCTCAGATGTTTCCTCCTTGGAGAGAGCTTTCCTAAGTATCTTGTCTAAAGTATGCATTCCCTCTTGTAATCAATCATGGAACTCTCTTACATATCTTCTCCATGCTTATCAAAATGCAGAATTGCTTCTTGTTTATTGTCAGTTTCCCACTAGAATGTTAGCTCAGTTAGGGCAGGAACCATGAATGTATTGTTTGCCATTATCGCCCCATTGCCTACCACAATGCCTGACACATAGTTAACCCACAATTTGAATTGAATGAAATACATGATCAGCTGAACTTTAATATATGGCTTTGGGACATTTTAAATCCATGTGCGACTTTGCTTGATTCATGATCTTACATAAATCACTTTATCTCTCTGTAGCTGAGTTCTCTTACCTTAAATCGGAGCTATTTGTTGATTCAATCATTCAACAAATCGTTTGAAAGGTATCTCACATAAATCAAATAGTAAATGAATAAATTAATTAGTATTCCTTTTCCCAATTGGAAGCATAAGTTATATATGGTTCAAATTAGCATGGCCAATCTTCTAGATATCTATGACTACGTAACAAATCATCCCAAAATCTAATGGTTTAAAACAATCACTATTGCATTATCGTTCATAGTTCTTATGAGTAAGGCATTTGGGAGGGCTCTGCTGGGCAGCTCTGGTTTGTGACTCCTCATCAATCCAATGATGACTAGAACAGAAAGAGGGGAAGCTCCAGGGCAGCTGAGATCTGGCCAGATGCCCCCCAACTTACTTTCTCTCTCTATGTCTCTCTCTCTCTCCCCCCGCATTGCACTATATTGTTTTAAGGCTTCTTTATGTGATCTGTCTAGGTGGACCAGCTGGGTTTCTCAGCAAGGCATCCTCAGAGCACTCAGACAACTTACCTGCTAGTTCAGGCTCCATTGAAGGTGTTCTAACAAAAAGGAAGAAGTTGCACCACCATTTATTTTCTAGCCCTGGAAATCATGTAACATCCCACTGCCCCACTCTATGGTCAAAATAGTTTCAAAAGCCCACCTAATTTCAAGAAGAAGGAATGCAGAACCAACTTCTTGACACGATATTTGCAGACATTTGAAAATCACTGCAGCTCACTGATCACAAATTATTTAGATTCCTGCCACATGGAAAATATATCCACTCCCTTCACAAGACTCTTAGATTGTTGTTGTTAGGTACCCTCAAGTCAGTGTCCAACTCATAGCAACCCTATGTACAACAGACAAAACACTATTGTCATGCTTCTCTGCTATTCATAGTGTTTTCAATGGCTGATTGTTTTTTGGGAGTGGGTCGCCAGGTCCTTCTCAGAAGCCTACAGCACCTAGTGTTCCCAGGCAGTTCCCATCCAAATACTAAGCAGGCCTGACCATGCTTAGCTTCTGAGATCTGATGGGATCGGATGCCACAGTAGTACAGCTGCAGGCCAAGGCTCTTATACGTTTATTCAATTAAGGAATCAGGTTTGAAGTGCAGGATTTTATCATCAAAATCAAATCCAACTGTGCGTGGCATTCCTTGGGTGCAATTTTTTGGGGTATGGTTCCTTGAATGTGGTTTCTCTCAATCTGAGGACTTATAAAGTAGAGTGACAGTTATCTGTCCTGTACACCTGCCACACAGTGATGGTGCTGGCAGAGGATAGCCGTTGTAGATATTCTCATTCATAAAGGAGAAAAACAAGAAGCACATAGCAGCCACTCGTCCATAGCCATTCCGAAATCCAGACTTGCACATGTTGCCAATTCTTGGCTGAAGTGCCCTACATTCAGAAGCAATTCTCTGTAGTTCTTGGATTCACCCCCTATGCTTTCGATTTTGCCCTCGACATAATTTTTCATTTTTGTATTAAAAAAAAAACATCCTATTTATAGCTGAGTATATTTCTCAGCCTCCTTCCTTCCTGTCCACATTACTTCAAGGGGAAAAAGTCCTGTTTTCATTTTGTTCTATCTCTGTCCTTTTCAGTTCAAGTTAATGTAATCCCTTTAAAATTTTTGTAGGATTTTAGTGCATTAATTTGTAATCTACTCCATTAAACAGAAGTTATACAAAACTCTTTAAGCCTTTTTTACCTTGGGCTTTCTATGAGACTGCTATTGAAAAATCTTACTTTTTAATTCCTTAGGATTCCTGAAAGTTTTTATCTGTTTCAAAGGATCTATGAAGTACCACCTGATATCTTTCTGAGGTCCTAAAAGAGGATCTAACAGGACAACCCTGGGTTTGTTTTCCCTGAAACTATTACTTGATTTGAGCGTTTTTGCTATCTAGTGAAGCTAGGGATAAGAAACAATTTACTCTTGAAATTTTAATATTTTCTCTAAATTTTTGTTGAAAATGTACAGTTGCATTTTTGGCTTCTCCCTCCATTTATACATCTAAAGGAAACCAGGAAGACTTCTCAACATTCTGCCTACAGATTTTCTCAGAAAGAGCCATCAGTTTGTATGGGTAAGTTTTCTCTTTCCCCACATGACTACAGGTAACAATTTGGTTAAACTATCCACTACCACCTAACAAAGGCCTCCCTTCCTCCAGTTTTCAGTACAGTTTTTCTCATATTCCCTTAAACTTTTATGATAGATGCCTCAAGGCCCATTAGGCTTCTACTAACAGTTCCTTCAAGGCCCTTCTAGCACCTATCTGCTGCCCAGATGCAGTGCTAATATGACATGGTGTAGGAGTTTTTTCCAGCAGCTCCTCACTACAAAGTAACAAAGTCTGTTCTATTTTGTTACTGATATTTAACAAATCTACCCAATACTTTTGCCTGCAGCTGTAACCCTGTGACATCCCATCCCATCAGATTGCAGAAGCTAAGCAGGGTCCGGCCTGGTTAGTACTTGGGTGGGAGACCGCCTGGGAACACCAGATACCATAGGCTTGGGAGAAGGACGAGGCAACCCCCTCCCAAAAATCAATCTGCCATTGAAAACCCTATTAACATCAGAGAAGCAATGACAATAGTGTTTCACCTGTTGTATGTAGGGTCACTATGAGTCAGATACTGACTTTACGGCACCTAACAACAACAACCCAATACTTGCCTGCAGCCATACCACTGTAGCGTCCAATCTTGTCAGATCTCAGAAGCTATGCAGGGCTGGGCCTGGTTAATACTTGGATGGGAGACCACCTGAGAAAACCAGGTGCTGTAGGCTTGGGAGAAGGACCTGGCAACCCACTTTCAAAACACAATCTGCTGTTGAAAACCCTATGAATAGCAAAGAAGCACTAAAAATACCGTCTTGCCTCTTGTACATAGGGTCAGTATGAGTCAGACACTGACTCAATGGCACCTAACAACAACAACAACCACCCAATACTCAGTGTCTTCAAACAGTAAATGTGTTATTCTTACTGTTTCTATGGGTCAGGGATTCTGGCTTAGGGTCTCTCATGGGAGCCAACACTGGGGCAGGAGCTGGGACAGTGGGCGGATTGGAGCACGTGAAGGATGGCCAAGCACCTCTCTCTTTCTTCATCTATTCTTGGAGATTCCATGTAGTCTCTTACACAGATTGATGGGGGCTTCCTTGCAACATGGTACCTGGAGCTCTACCATGTGTATTTCAGTATCATCCTTTATGCCTTAGCTTTGGACATCACATAGCCTCTCCATGGGGCAAAGTAGTCACAACTCATGCCCAGGTCTAAGAAAAAGAACACAAACCCCATAACTTGATGGGAAGAGTATTAAAAACATTTGCAGCTGGGTGCAGTGGCTCATACTTGTAATCCAAGAGACTCAGGAGGCAGAGGCAGAAGAATCACAGGTTCAAGTCCAGAAGCAGCCTGTGCAATTTAGTGAAATCTTGTCTCAAAATAAAAAATGGGCAGGGTTGCAGCTTAATGGTAAAGTGCTTGCAAAGTATGTGTGAGGCCCTAGGTTCAATCCTCAAGTACCACAAAAAAAAATTTAAAAACATTTAAACTGTAGATATATTTTCAAACCACCATCTCTAGTAGCAGTTGAACGATTTGCTTTCCATTTCATCAAAGGGCATAAAAGGATTGATTCATTCACTTATTCAATTATTCACTTAGTCCTACTTCTTAATCCTCTATGTATATCCTATTAACAGTCATATCACATTGTTAGTAAATGATGTTTTTGTATGTGCCTCTTCCCCTAGACTGTACATTTTATTCATCTTTATATCTCTATTATTTACTGCAAAATCTTACACATAAAAGATGTTCAAATAATATAGGCTGACTAAATGGGTGAATCCCCCACATGTCTGTCAGCTTGTCGTGCTTTGGGGATGTGTGTGTTGCTGTGATACTGAAAACTATCCCACCAGTATTTCAGATACCAGCAGCAGGGCCACAGGTTTCAGCTGAGCTTCCAGACTAAGAGAGACTAGGGAGAAGGACCTGGCAGCCCACTCCAGAAACAATTGGCTATTGAAAACCCTATGAAATAGCAGAGAAACACTGTCAGACATAGTGCCAGAATATGAGTCTCCCAAGCTGGAAGGCATTTAAGAAATGACTAGGAAAGAGTTGTGTCCTCAAAATAGAGTCAACCTTAATGCTGGGAATGGAATAAAGCCTCTGGGACCTCCTTTAGCTGATGTGGCATGACTCAAAATGAGAAGAAATATAGTGGCTGTAATAATGGGCTCCAACATAAAAAGATGGTGTACATGGCACAGTGTTGTGTAGAGTTTTGTTCTGCGGTACTTAGGATCGCTGTGAATTGTATCTGACTCAAGGGCACCTAACAACAACAACAAAATGGGTGAATAAGTTAATGAATTGTACTTTTAACCTTATTTATGGATATTGAAATGGAATATTTCCTATAAAGTAATGAATCATCAAAAATTATATAATGCTTCTGTTCTCTGTTGCTCGAAAATTTTGTTCTTAGGAAGAAAAGTCAATAACGTAATCCATATTTATACTGACTTAGTTTTTGCAAATGTTCACCGTCGCATCATTTATTGTACCACACTTCATGTAGTCATTTACCCACACATAGACTACAGATAGGTGCCCTGTGCCCCAGCATCCGAACTACTGAAGGAATTGTGAAAGATACCTTCCAGAGCTAGGCTGACCTGACCACAGCACAGCACTCACTGCCAACATGGGTAAAGTGACAGGACAATGAACCAGAGAAACAGCAGCCACAGGAGCAGAAGTTCTTGGCAGAGGTCTGGCCCTCAAGGGGATGAGTGACAAGCCTCTGCTAAAATTCTGGACGCACACCCATCTCAAGGAGTCTGAGCAAAGGAACCCTCGGGGCTTAATAAATCTTTAAGTGCAAAAATCAGATGAGCATGAAATCAAGGTGGTGGGGCAAGATGTTCAGCTCCAAGGTACTTGATCATTAAGAATAAGCCAACAGGGCAGGGCATAAGGCTGGCCTCCTCCCCTGCCTACAATGCTTGGGGACAGAGAGACTGTGGGTGGGAGATGCCCACTAATTCTGGCTATGCGGGGAGTGAAGAAAGTGTAGATGGTGGACAAACCCAAGAAAGAAAATAACCAAAAGACCAAGACAAAGGTTTTAGCTGACAAAGATTTTAACAGGTAGGTTTGGTACCTCTCTGTACCTCCACACCCAGTCACCAATCCCTCATTCCTCCAAAGCTGAGAGTTGGCTCAGGAAGCTGCGACGTACACCTTGTCTCTGATCACAAAAGCACTGGCTGAGCTCCAAGCACTGCAGCCTCCGAGCTGGTAAGCAAAAGGGGTATGTGGTTGTTGGTGGTGGTATTTTAACTGTTATGAAATGATCCATTGAGGAAGTTGGATCAATTTTTTTCTAGTCATCCATGAAACTGCTTCCTTAGTGCCACTCATTTATTTGCCTCTGAAGAATGGCATGGAAAAAAAAAACTGTTTAGGGAATAACATTTATATCAGATGTCTCCCAAGCCCCTCTCACTAATGGAGAGAGGGCTTTTGTGTTTTGCCAGAGTTAAAAGCAAATCTGGAGTGAGGTGGAGGGACCTTATAAATGAACGACGCCTTGGAGAAACTGAGAGGGATTTAGGATTGAAGGGTGACAAGGGCTCTAATATTAAAGTGTGTTTTTCCATGACAAATGCTGGTTTGTTGTGAGTTTTTTCTCATCCTTGAAAAAAACATGTGTGTTCTCACTATTGAAAGTTATATGGAAAATTATCAAAATTAAACTATTACATTTATAGCATGAAAACTGAATCATATCTCAAAACCTATCTAATGTTGATACCATGAAAAACAACTCAATTTTCCACATGCATGATGGAGGTGAGATAGGCAGAGCTTCTATTCACTTCGGATGAGTTCACACGGGACAGTCACCAAACTAGCTGTGGTGGTGACATCTGTAATCCCAGCTCTCAGGAGATGGAGGCAGGATTTCAAGTTGTCCAACCAGGGCCACAGGGTAAGACCTTGATTCAAAAAAAAAAAGCTGGAGTCATTGGAGGACATCGATGTCCCCTGAGCCTCCTGTTATTTGACTTCAGCCTCTGATCACAATGGTGCCTCAATCAAGCCTCATGTTTTTCCGCCCTGTTGCACAGTGATCCATTAAGGCAGGTGAATCAATTGGACCAGCCATCCATGCAACTGTCTCATTCCTGAGATCAATCCATTTGCCCTGGTGAAAAATAGCATGAAACAATGATTTGAAAACAGAATTTACAGTACACTTACAAAAGCTGGCATCGAGTACCTGCAAGTGCTTGAGAGCCAATGTGAAACCTCTGATTACTGTACTATAAATCTTTTCCAATGAACAAAGAAGAAAGAAGAATATCAAATCTTTGTTTGCATTTAAATGAGGGCCCTTTCCATTCCCTCATATAGATTCTCCCATCTGAACTCTTTAATTCAATATAAACTCTTCAAACCTAAAGGCACTGACACCAAGTGAATCACTTTATGCATGCACATGCAAGCAACTCATAGGTTTTTCTCAGAGTTTTGGATGAAACCTTTGAAACATTTCTAAACTTCTTCATATGTTTAGTCAAGTCATGCCAGATGACTGCAGAGATACAGTTATTTTCTTGACCAGCACAAGATGGCACATGATTCACCACACCTTTCCCTAAAGCAACAAGCTGTGGGAAACAAAATGGGGTAGAAATAATAAATGCATGAGAAAATTATGCTAGAACTCATCACATCTGGTCATTTGACCATCAGGGGTTTGAAAGCAATCACATTTCAGTATTTTAAACCTTGAAAGAAATCTAAGTTTAAAAATAGAGTTTAACTTTTTTTTTTCAGTACTGATGTGGCCAGGGTGTGTTTTAGAAATAACACCCCATACACACACCTCCAAGTCTGAAGAATGGATTAGAATGAACTGAAGATATTTCTTTGGGATCAGAATGATTTAATGATTATTCTTTACATTTGTGCTGTACTTTATAACCTAGAGTATTCTTCCACTCTCTCTAACTTGAATTCTCACTACTTTAAAACAAACAATAATTAAACATTAGGTTTCAGAGGAAATGAGCATGTAAATGAAGCATCATGCAATAAGAATATCACACTTAAAACCTTCAGTAAACGTACTGTCAGAGTCCACAGCTGCCAGGAAGCTCAGAGGCATGTAATGTTTTATCCTAGATCAGCATTGAGCTATATTTTAAGGATATCTGTTCTGCCTTCATCCCTCAAGGTCCTTCAACACCATATTCTTTTGGAAGAAACTTACTGTTCAACCCAAATGCCAGTCAGTAGCCCCATCTTTGTCCTCAGGATACTCGTTCCCCCAGCCCCCCACAACCCCATCCCTCAGCCAAAAAGAACAGTTGGTACCAGCTTGGACACAGTTGTTCTGTTTCCTGGGACCTTTCTCATCTTCGCTAATTTACCTCTCAGGGTGCAGAGAAAGGAGAGGCAGAGTTGCCCCCACCCAAGATGTACCACTCACTCTGGCTGCCTGCTTCTTGCTGATGGAGGACAAGCAATAATACTGACCACAAAGCCTCCGTTGAGGCCCGCGCAGAGCATGCTGTCTACATGGTTTCCATGAAGCCTCCTATGGCCCTGTGGCATCAGCACTGTTCCTCTCTCCACTTCACTGTAAAGAAAATAAAGCCCAGAGACATACAACCACTCCCTAAGATCACACAGCTACTTAGTAGCAAAGCTAGGGTTAAAGCTCAGGCATATAAATTCCGGTAAATGCAGAGTGATTCTTGGGTGGTCTTCCCAGACCACATGTCCTTCAATCCTTTCACTTTCACTTAAGGTTGAGTAGTGAAGAGAGTGATTGTAAAGAACAGATGCAGGAGGCTTAAAGAGCCTTTGCTTCTGGTTAAACCCAGGGGTAATGTATGCACCTTATCTTAGCGGTTGCTTACACGGACCTTTTAAAGCCTAACTCAGTTCAGGCGCCTGAACTGGGGTACGAAGACAGGCACAGTCCTGCGAGCGGACGATAGAAAGCATCTGAGTCAGATTACAGCAAAGCATGTGCTGGGCTATTTTTAGAGAGGGCCGTACATAGGACATAGTTTTCTGCTTATGTCACAAACTCGCAGGTGGGCCTCCTCTTCACATTCTGGGTAAAAATAGATATGCACAGTGGTGATAGAAAGATAAATGCAATACAGTCTCTGCCTTTGAACAGTTCCAAGACTGGTTACAGGGAAGAAAAGGTAGAAATTAAGCATACGAATGTAAAATATATCAGAACAGAGGCTAAGGAGCACAACGATTGTGAATTTAACACGCCTAGGCAGACTTAACTTCACTTGTGAAGCATTTTTATGACGGGCCAAGCACTGAGAAGACAATGCTCACAGAAACAGACTTCGTCCCTGCTCCCGGGGGCCTCCCATCCTCCAGAGGAAATCAGGGTTGGCCAAACACTGGCACAAAAGCAGTTACACACTGCGAGAAGGGCTCAACAGGACAGCTGTGCTGCTCTTGAAGACATATAACCAAAGGATTTGGCTTGGACAAGGGCTGGGATGAGTGTTCTTGGGGTGGCCTCGCTCTGAGAAACTGACTCTTGAGCTGAGAGGAGAGGCAGGAGGAGGCATTAACTTAAGCCAGGGAAGAGGGCAGAGCATCCTCCACAGAGGCCCTGGGATAGGAGAGAGCAGGGCATTTCAAAGACAATGGAGGAAAGTCCTTTGGTAGACTGCAGGGAGCAAGAGGCGGGAGTACACAGTGATGGACGGGAACTACCCAGAGTTTCTTCCTGGGACCTATACCGAGATATATTTTAAGTATATCTGTTCTGTCTTCTTCCCTCAAGGTCTTTTAACATCCTATTCTTTTGGAAGAAACTTACTGTTCAACTCAAAGGTACCCTCAGAGTTAGTGACCATGTAAAGATTATGGTGGCTGCATTATAATTGGTCAAGAAGACTCTTCACCCCTTCTCCATTTGCCAGTTGGGTACCATGCCACTTAGGCAACTAGCTACCTTTCAACAGCCATGCATAGTAACAACAGTATCCCAGAATCTTGACAAATGTTCAGATAAATCATGACACCTCTTGTTTTCCTCACTTAGTACAAATCAATATTTTGGTTGATGGAAATATTTTTAAATCTCTTCAGTTATACGAAATGTGTTAACATCAAAAATCTTTTCGCACCCCTTCCCCTCCTTAGGATGGGTATACATCTTTACTACATACTGACTAAGAAATACCTTTGTTGTTGTTTTAGGTGCCATCGAGTCCATGTCCGACAACAGGCAAAACACTATTGTCAGTGTTTCTCTGCTATTCATAGGGTTTTCAATGACTCATTGTTTTTTGGGAGTGGGTTGCCAGGTCCTTCTCCCAAGCCTACAGTATCTGGAGTTCCCAGGTGGTCTCCCACCCAAGTACTAACCAGGCCCAACCCTACTTAGCTTCTGAGATCTGATGGGATTGGATCCCACAGTGGTACAGCTGCAGGTATAAGAAAATACCTTTACTGATTGATAAATAGCTACTATGCTTTCAGTTCAGACTTCACATTAATTCTAACATAATCATAGTAGTATCTGTGTACATTTTAAAAATGATAATTCATGTACACGTGCCATACATATGCCTTTTTCCATGGACAGGACAAAGTTTACGACACATTCAGATTTAAGGACCTCTTATAAAAATGACATGGCCCACAGTTTGGAACCTAAATATCTAGATAAACTCTTTTTCTTAGCTCTGGAAATCCTGATTCTTTCGTAATTTTCACTACAGATTTGATCCTTCTATAGACTGGAACAAATAACACAAATAACTTCTTTTCCTAATACTACAACTAAAATCGTCTTTTGTAACACAAAGCCAATGGGAAAAATCTGCTTAAATTGCCCATGATTCAGTGAGATTCTAAACATGTGTACTCTGCAGCTGATTAACAATTCTCTTTAATGTACCCTTTAAGCGTCCCCAAACCTCTTAACCTCAGCTGTTCTGAATCTTGATGTCATCAGCCTTGATCTCTCTATGGTCAAATTCTCTCTGCGGGCTTTGCTCTCAGGCCCTCCCCACACAATTGCCCCAACTGCTCCCGGCTGCTGGCCTCCAGCATTGCAATTTCAGAGGAAAGCTAGCTTTGCATTTCCAACAGTTCCTACAGAAGGCACAGAATTGAGGCCCTTGGGTCTGGATGAGGCCTTATGCCCACCCCGGACCAATCACTATAGCCAAGAAGGTGGAATTCCTGAGGGGCCAAGCCGAGTACCACCTGAGAGTGGAGAGGCCAGGGACTTTCCAAAGGAAACCAAGGAGGCCCCAACGTGGAAGCTCTGCATCCCAGAGCAGCACCTCCAATGCCCTCTAGACTGACTCTCTATTGCAAACCAAAGGAAGAAAATTTATCTCCTCTGGGCAAAAAGGATTCTTTTTTCTTAATTGTTTAAATTTTAATTTCAAATAATTGCTGTTGCATCTTACAAATGCTATGATCTTTCTTTTAGTACCTTTATACCTACTCGGTTAAAATTTTCAGAATCCATTCAGTTGCTCAGCATAGAAATTCTGATTCATGTCTTTCTTTCGTGTTCTAGAGTTAAGCAGTCTCAAGTCTTGTAGAACACACTCCTCAAAGATATCCATGAGCTAGTTCCTCCATTTCATTCTAAAAGGAGTCTTAATCACCTCACGTAACTGAAAATTCCAACATTATTTTGGCTTCTGGCACGGCTAAAATCAGGCACTGAAACCATAACTAAATTCCCTCCCCACTCCCTCTCCTCCCACTTTGTTTAGCCCTGATGCCTATGACCTTAGCTCCAGAGCTTTCCAAAGGAGAGTGCTCTTCTCTTTCCCTGGACCGCAGTCTTCAAAGGTGGCCCCAGAGCAGCCCAGATGGGCCTCACGTCCCCCCAGTGACCAGGCATCCTCACCAGAACATGAGCCATGCTGACGGAAAAACCTGGAGCTCACAGCTGCAGCGAGGAAAGGGTACCTCAAAGTGTGAGTCCCACGAAGTATCAGACAAACTGCTTCTTAAAGGACAAGGCAGATGCTATACCAGAGAGGAGGTGTGCTAGGAAGGTGAATTCACTAGATGCTGAACACAGTCTTCACTGCAACTTTCAACATCACCCAGTGCTACAACTCTCCCCCAGCATTCAAGCTCCTGAGCCTCTTGCTTTCCTCTCTCCTTCCTGGCTCTGCACACTCCTGGGAAATGGTCATGGTAACTCTCTTGCTTTCACTCAGCTCTGGGACTCCTCTATCAAAACTCATCCACTGGATGAGCCCCTATGCCAGCCGTATCATGCATTTGAGCAGGATGTTCACACGAGAGAGAGTTTTGGGTGTACCGCTGGCTAAGGCAGGGTCGGGTGGAGGCCCGGGAAGGGGGAGATCCATTGGAAGTGGTAGTAGGCAACATGACAACCATAGACAATAGGAAAGAATGTACAATAAAGGGCCATAATGCCAATGAAAAACAAAACTATTTGAGTAAAGAAGAAATAAAAACTATTATTGAGAAAAATAGTATTATTTTTTAATGAACAACAACAAAAAAAGCAAACAAAGTGTTGTAAAAATAAAAAACAGAGAAGTCCAAAACCATGTTTCTCAAAATGTGGCTTTGGAGCACAGCGTAAGGATAGCCTGAGAATTTGTTTAAAATGCAACTCCAAACTTGTCCAAAGCAAGAAGCCAGAATCCTCCAGGTGAATCTGATGCACAGAAATTAGACTTTTGTCCTAGCAGAAGATGGATCTTTCCCACCTGGATATCCATTTGTCCATTTAAAAGAAGATAGTAGTACTTATCTTTCATATCTCCTTTCTAGTTTCTTCATTCTATTTCCTTCCATTTCTTCCTCCTTAATTTCTATAATTTTGATCTCTAGCCCATGAGCATTCCACAGTCAGGTGTTAGATGATAAATATAGCTAGGGACAAATAAAGGTAAAGAACAGTTCACCTTATATCAATATAGAGAGGGATTATTTGAATCAAGCCAATCTTTAGCTCATGAATTTGTTGTTCACAAAAATTGTCAATCATTTATTTGAGCAGACATGTAGAGGAAAAGGGAGCATGAGGAGTTGAACTCAAGGCCTCACGCATGCTTTTCCAAGTGCCTTACCACTAAGCTGCGCCCCCAGCCCCCTTTTTACTTTTTATCTTGAGACAAGGTCTTGCTAAGTTACATAAGCTGCCTCTGTCCTCAAACTTGTGATCCTCCTGCCTCCATCTCCCAAATCACTGGGATTACAGGCATGTGCCACCACGTCCTGCTACGGTTGCATATTCTTTATTGCATACTGACTGTCTCACACACAAAGACACACAAACACTGTAGAAATCAAACATTAAAATTTCTCATCTAAAATTAAACAATAATACTTTTCAATTTTTTTTTACAAATAATATGCTAAAGTTTTAACCTCAGAAATGTGCAGAGACATATTCAATGTGAATGAGAAAGGTAACAGATGCAGGTCAGAAGCAAAGAAACAAAGAAATAGCAGGGGTATTAGGTACCAGGCTGTTTCAACTTAACCCTCACAGTAGCCCTATGCTTTGGGTGCTGCCAGCAGGCCCATTTTAAAGGTGAGGACGAAGCATTAGAGAAACACTAATTTCCCAAAGATCACACAGTCTGGATTTGAAGCTGGACAGTAGAGCCCAGGGACCTGTGCTCTTAGCCACCTTCCTTCTTGACTCCAATCTTAATCACTCTTCAATTCTACTTCTAGGCAGAATTCAGCGGCATTTTTGTGGCTTTAAGCAGATCAAGGGCAGTCGAAGAGCAGGTTAGGAAGAGGCAGAGCAGAGACATGGAAGCAAACATGGAGACAGGAAGAATGAAGCGCCCAAGGAGAAGCAGAATCAGTGGGAGAAAGAGGAGTCAAGGGAGGAGAAGCTAGGAGTGGGCTGGTGGAGTGTGTGGGCAAGGACAAAATCAGAGAGGTTAAGAGAGCAAAGCTTCATGGCCCCGCTCTGGAGACTCTGAAAATGAGTTCAGGTGACAAACGTATGGGGAACAGCAGGAAGAGATGAAGCAAACAGCTAAACAGGGCCGAGTCCTAAAGGAAGGATATGACCCCAAAATTCATACGTTGACACCTCATCACCCATGTGAAGGCATTAAGAGGTGGGGACTTTGTTGTTGTTAGGTACCATTGAGTCAGTGTCTGACTCAAAGCAACCCTATGTACAATAGACAAAACACTATTGTCAGTGCTTCTCGGCTATTCATAGGGTTTTCAATGACTGATTGTTTTTTTGGGAGTGGGTTGCTGGGTCCTCCTCCCAAGCCTACAGCACCTAGTGTTCCCAGGTGGTCTCCCATCCAACTACTAACCAGGTCCAACCCTGCTTAGCTTCCGAGATCCAAGGGGATCAGACGCCACAGTGGCACGGCTACAGGTATGGGTCATGGGGAAGGGCTCTGGGTGGGATTAGGGCCCTCATAAGAAGACTTGCAGGAATGGAGTCATCTCTTCCACACTTCTGCCATGTGAGGGCCCAGCATCCCTCTCATCTTGGAAGAGGAGAGTAACCCTCACCAGACACCAATCCTGCCAGTGCCTTGACCTTGGACTTCCCAGCCTCCAGAACAGTGACAAATAAATTTCTATTTTATAAATTTCCCAGCCTGTGGTATTTTGTTACATCAGCACAGACTAACACAAAGGGCATGGTAGAGCCAATCCTAGGAGATCAAGCCAAGAAGTCATGAATTTAGAAAAAGAGGAGCTGGGTCCCGAAAGATAAAACACAAAGGGCATGAGAATAAAGAGAAGAGGAACACATGAACCAGCTCCTCTCCTTGGGTGTTCCAAATGCCCTCATGCCCTGTGGTCCTCCGCTAGCATAAAATCTAAAAACCATTTTAATCAAGGGCATGGTACCAAGTTCATGACACATGCATGAGAGCGCTCATTACCCAAAATTAAATGATTTGGATCCAGCACCAGCATCTTTCCACTCTGCCTGTCTGTTTCCCAACAGCTTGTGACTTCATTTCTTAAATAATGGAAGAGAATAAGCCAGACTGGCATTCTCCATCCACTCAATGTGTGTCCCAGCCCTGCCAGTGGAGCAACCACAGAGGAAGGAAGGAGCAATATCAAACTGTTTTTAATTGCCTGGAGAGAACTATTTAAACATAGCTCAAATCTGTGAAATAGGAGCTCTTAATGCAGCAGCTGCCTGCAGGGCTTGTGCTGTGCGGATCCACCTTCCCTGAGCCACAGCTGGTCAGCGTGGGGAGGGCTGAGGCTTTGCTGCATGTACCTGAGGGGCCTTGAGTTCCCAAATGTCCACAGGAATGTGATTGAAGAGCCAAAGGGATATGGACAAAGAGAGTTAGAACTATTTTGCTTATCATCCAGAGAGGTGGGAATTGTTACTTGCAGGTGATTGCCTTCTTCTGAAGAAAATCCAAGTGCAAGGCCTTCCTCTCGATTCTACCCCTCACATTCCAGGGCCTCTCCAGCGCACCTCATGTGAACAATTGCTTTGAATGTTTGTTTAAAAAAAAAAAAAAAAGTTTGCCACAAAGTATACCTAGAGATTCTGAGTCAACAGAGCCAGATGGAGTCAAAGAATCTGCTTTGGTTTTTATTTATTTGTTTTTTGTTTTTGTTTTTGTTTTTGTTTTTACCACCAATATACTCCCATACTCAAGTCTGTTGGTCTGATGGGTTTGGAATGCACGATGCCCTCCCTATACACCAGTTAAGCTGTAGCTCTGTTTGCTGAAACATTTCTCATTTCTTTCCTACCAATACGCTTTACATCACTTATCCAGCTGTGCTGACTTCTATATTCCCCAACTTCTATCCCACATACTATGTTCCCACATACAATGTCCTTCTATTGAAATCCTAGCCATTTTTCAAAGAGTAGGGTTTCTACACCTCCAGAACTGACAGTGGCCTCTTCTTCTCAGTTCTAATGTGCAATTCAATTTGAGTTTATCTTTTTGACAATGCCCGCATTCTACCTTGGATTATGGGTAGCCCTCATTTACTAGATTGCAATTTTATTGAAGTTAATAACTATGTCATCAAATAGCCCCACAGATATAAAATGCTTAGCACTGTGCTTAAGATAATGTATTTCCTCCAGAAATACTATTCCTCTCCTCCCTTCCCCTTTTCCTTTTCATATCCTTTCTGTACACAGCAACATGCTTTGCATGTAGTCTATGTCTACTAAACATATGTTGAATAAATGGATAACTCAGATAAGAACTTTTGGAGGCTTTTGTTAATTTGTATTACTTTATGATTTAGATAAAAGAAGCTTAGAAAAAAACTTGAAGGCAATTAGCATACAGAATGGAGATACTTTATTTTTCTCCATAGGCAGCTTGTAAGTATGCTAAAGTATTGGTCATTGAATTGTGGGATGTTCCTGGAATAAATGAACATTTAACTGAGTATCTAGGATATATACAAAATGCTTCAGAATACTAAGGAAGTATCCAAACTAAATGGGTAAAAGGTATACCACTCCTAGGGATATACCCAAAGGATGACAAGTCATCATACCACAGGGACACCTGCATTTCCATATTTAATGCACCACTCTTCACAATCACAAGGGTATGGAATCAACCAAAATGTCCATAAACAGAGGAATAGATTTTTAAAAAGTTGTGATATATATATATCAATGGACTATTACTCAGCAATGAAAAAGAATGAAATAATGTCATTTGCAGCAAAATAGATGGAACTGGAGAATATCTTAAGTGAACAAATAAAGGCCCAAAAAGAGAAATACCATATGTTATCACTCATATCTGGGAGCTAAAGCTAACTTAAAAGAAGAAAAAGCCTATAAATACATATATATAAATTTTTTAAAGATCAGGCTTATCTAAGAAGGGAAAATACAAGTAGAGGAGAAACAAGGTGGGAGGGGGCTAATATGGAGGAGCAAAGATTATGAAGGGAGAAAGGGGAGGGGAAATAATACACAGAGTTAAAAAGGGGAAGGGGACAATCTCAAGTTACATGATGCAACTCTACAAATATGTGGGAAAAATGGGAATATAACCCATAATTGTTTATGATTTTTACCAAAGATTAATGGAAGGGTTTCATAAATTATGTAAGTTGATGTAAGTATAACCAAAAATGATGTAATTGGTGCACAGTGGAAATAGCAAAAGCCTTACTACTCTGTACCCCACTAACATTTATTAATAAAAAAGTAAGTAAGTGGGTAAAGGTTTTTTCTATTTTCACTAACATAGAGTTTTGTTTATATACAAAGAAATATAATTTCGAATATCTTCTGATATAGTTCTTATGTCTTCTTCTAGTTGCTTTAAGTTTCTATTCAATTATATTTTAGTATGTTTTTGGTCAAACCATTTTAGTTCCATCATAATTATTACAAATAAATTGATAACTGTCATTTTATAATTATTTTCCTATGTAATATAATTTTTTTTAACTAATTAATTTCTTTTTTCAGTACTGGGGGTGGAACCCAGGGCCTCGCATTTGCATGCTTTGCAAGTGCTGGACCACTGAGCTGCACGCCCAGCCCATTTTTTTTTTACTTTTTGAGACAGGGTTTTGCGAAGTTACACAGACTGCCTCTGGTCTCAAACTTGCGATCCTCCTGCCTCCACCTCCCCAGATGCTGGGATTACAGGTGTGTACCACCACACCCAGCTCTATAAATTTTATTTTTAAACATACATAAGTAAAAATATTTTATCAGTAGAAAAATCTATATTTAATATGATTGTTATATGATTTAATAAGCATTTTATCAGACTATATATTATTGGAATGTTAATTTTGTAGCAATTTCACTTAGTGGTAAATATAGCCTATATGCCAATCATTACTAAGTGTCCCAACTGCTACACAAGAGGACATTTTTTTGGCTTTAGACGACAAGAGTTATAACCCTTTGAGTCATTCTCTAGTTCCATGGATTGAAGTTTTCTTCAATTCCATCTTGATGTGAAACTGTGGCTTTGCAAGTCCCCTTCCTGTAAAACATCAATATAATTGGATAAAGATCATTCATCCAAGTAGTATTCTTATTGTTCTTATTTTTAGGTGTCATAGAGTTGGGTCTGAGACTCACAGCGACCCCATGTACAGCAGAAGGAAACACTACCCGACATTGTGCCAAGCGCAGCACTGTATCAGTGCTTCTCTGCTACTCATAGGGTTTTCAATGGCTGATTGTTTCAGGAGTGGGCTGCCTCCAGCACCCAGAATTCCCAGGTGGTCTCCCACTCAAGTAGTAACCAGGCCCAACCCTGTTTAGCTTCTAAAATCTAATGAGATCAGACACCAGGGTTGTATAGCTGTAGACACTGCATTCTTATAAGCATCCTTTATACACTGGACACAATTTCTTCATAAATCAAGGAGAATCCTACATCACAAAGCAATCTTTCCAGAGGTACTTTTGAGATTGTATCTTAGTATTATAACCTAAAACTACAAAACAGCCCCGCTCAATGTTGACTACTCGGCTAATACCACATGATGGCAAACATAAATTCACATTAACAACAACAACAAAAAAAAAACTTTAAAAACACTCAATTTTCCCAATGTTTCTTAACAGCCAGATGTTTGACAATACAAAAAAATCTGAGAAGCGATTGAATGTTTTCAGTTGTCACCAGTATATTTTGCCGCCCATAACACTATGTTAAGAACCTAAAAGATATTACCAAATGTTTCTGATAATCACCTCCACGCTCACTGTAATCAAGGTCATAGAAATCTGAAATGTGAATTGTTTCCTGTCTTTAAACAATGCTCAGTGTTGTTGGTTCTAACCTAGTATGAATGCATAGCTTGTAAATTTCTTCTGAATGCACTGCATTCCAGTCTCACAAGTGAGGACTTTAAATAGAAGCTTATCATTATGTCAAAATGCTTTAATGCTTTTATACCAGAAATAAGGCATATAAGGAAAATAAGAAATCGAACTGTTCCAGACCATCGCACTGCTATTTATGTGGCAAATGGGACATACAGTGACCTCTAAGAATTGCAATTATTCAACTACAAGAGACAGCTGGTATATTTAAAAGATAAATTCTTTATGAGTTGATTAAACGAAACGGTTTGCTGGGAACTAGTTCTAATGCTTTTCTGTTACATAATGTCAGATGTGAAAAACTTCTGTGCACATGCCCTGTGGTGTTATATAAAAATAGCATCTCTCAGTGCAACTTGATCCCCAGATAAGGTTGGAGAGGATGAAGACAGGTAACAAGTAACAATAATTTGGAGCTATGCAGCTTTAACAACAACAGCAACAAAATGCAACCTTGTGAACCCTTTCCAGTTAGCAATCAGGCTCCTTTCATTCGTTTGAATTATAAATACAGAGAGAAGAAAAGATGGAAAAGACCCACAAGTATTTTACCTCAATTAATTCCAACAGAATGCTGGGATGTACTCAGACTCGACCATTATTAAACCTGGTATGTAATTACAGCAAAACATCTTACATGATCTTGAAGCAATCATTTTCATTTTTTCATTCCTACTTGGTGACTAAAAATTACCATTTCAAATTTCAATGAGTAATCCATGTCAATTTTGGATACTTAAGAAGTCACATAGACCTGAAGAGAGCATAAAAATTTGATGAAAGTGTTCAGGTGAAGGTATCTGGTTCTTCGACAGGATACTGCAATGTTCACTCTTCTTTGTTTAGAATGATACATATATGGTGGTTAGAAAAAAATGTACACCCTTTACCACCTGTCAACCATATCTACACGACTGAAATAGCACCTAGGCTGAATATTCTGTATTAGAACAAAATGATGCTTTTCATGTGAAATGTATGTCCAGTTGAGATAGCTCAGACGTTCTCCATTACCAGAATATAAACTCCTTGAAAGAGGTCCTATCTGCATCCTTTGCGGCTGATCTCTGTGTCTAGAATCGTACCTGGTACATAGTAGGGGCTCACTAAGTATCTCTTGAATGAATGAGTGGATTCAGTCTTTAACAAATACTTCTGGAGCATCTACTCCTTAAAAGAGTTGGTTAGATATCAAGGGAGATGCAAAAACAGGATGAGCAGACCCAAGCCCAAGATGAACAGGATCTATTACAGGAAAAGACATGAACAAATATCATTAGAATATGAATCAGAGATAGTTAAATATCACAGGAATAATACCCAAACATAGGCTCCTGGGCCTCGGACACTAGGAAAGGACTCAGGCTAGACAATTTTGCAGGAGGGAGAGGGACTAGCAAAATTTCACTCAATAATATATGAGTGGTCATTTTTTGTTTTTAAATATGTTGTTGTTGTTGGTGGTGGTGGTGGTGATGGAGGTGGTGGTGGTGGTGATGGTGGTGGTGGTGGTGTTAGGTGCTGCCGAGTTGGGTCTGACTCATAGTGACCCTATGTACAACAGAACAAAACACTCCCCAATGCTGTGCCATGCCCAGCACTATTGTCAGTACTTCTCTGCTATTCAAAGGGTTTTCAATGGAGGGTTGTTTTGGGAGTGGGTTGCCAGGTTCTTCTCCCTAGTTGCAGCCCCTGGTGTTCCCAGGTGGTCTCCCATCCAAGGACTAACCAGGCCAACTCTGCTTAGCTTCAAAAATCAAGCAGGATTGGATGCCTGGGGGCTATGCCTGCAGACTTTAACCACTTAGTATCACCAAACTTCCCTTTTCTAAAGGGGGCAACAGCAGATGAGCTCAGTACCCTGTGTTATGCTACTGCAGCAATACCAGCCATCAAACCAGACCAGAAGGAGGAAATACCTGTTCCCATGAGTTCCAGTCCAGTTTTTCCAATTCCAGAGACAGAATGTTTGCCTAAGAAATGAAGGTTTTGGGTGGTCATCCAAGACAAGCCCAAAAGCCCTCTGAGGTTCTTCAATTGCTATTTATCTTCCAACATAATTCTTCTCATAATTATGGGTTTGTCTCATATGACCTCTAATCCATTGTGTTATTTACCCATATATCAATTTTTCTGTTCTATATTTGTGCTACAGAGTGATTTAAAGTTGTGGTATTATAGAATTGAAATCATACAAGTAAACTTTTTTAAAATGTTACCAAAATTACCTGAAATATGTATATATCCTTTATAAAATTATTTTGATTCATTTCATTGGTTTTAATGCAGTGGGGTTGCTGAATATGAACAAAATGTGGCTTTTTCTGTGATTAGGAAAAAGTTTCTCTTAAGATTTGCTTAACCTCTTGCTGTGTGCAATTGTGGGTGGGTTCCATTAAAGGGTCCGCTTGATGCTAGCTAATCTGAATTCCCAGCAGTTCAGCCTGAAGGCATTCCAACAACAGAAGTACAGTGAGAGTGTTGCACTTCATCTTGATGATGCTGTTTAGAAGACAATGGTCCAGGCATGTGCTGCTGAATGCTTACTATCAGCAAGTGTTGTGCTACAGAACCACTGGTGTGCTTCCTTCCTTGGGCTTAGGCAGGAAGCATGGCAGTCTCCCATGGTTCCTATAGTATTCAGGTTTTCTCTGATTCTGTGAATACCATCTGGATAGCACCCCAACCTAAGCAACAGCTGTGCAACACACACCCATAGCTCAGCACCAAGCTAGCCCACTTGGGATAGGTAACCATATGAAGCGTTTAAAGTCCTTGCATTCCCCAGAGTGAATCCTCACAGCAGTAAGAATAAACACCCAATAAGAAAAACATCAATGGCTGCTTCTTGGAGGAAAATTACTCTTTTGCTTTACATTTAGGTGGATGAGCTTAGAGCCTATAGAAGGTCCAGATCAATAGCATTACTTATTCTGGAGCAACAGAAAAAGTTTTGACAGTCTCTTACAACTGTTTTTATTTTATACTATTCACCCTAAGGCCCAACCATTCCACTCTTAGGTATTCACTCAAGATAAATGAAAACTTATGTTCACATAAAAATGTACATGCCTCTATTCATAATTGCCCAAACAGGAGACAATCCTGTTCTTCAATAGATAAGTGGATAAATATATATTCAGTGGAATACTACTCAGCAATAGAAAGGAACAAAACACTGATACATACAATGTGAATGAAACTCAAAGGCATTACAAAGAATGAAAGTCTCAAAGGTATATAATGTGTGATCCCATCTATATGGCATTATATATATATATATATATATATATATATATATATATATGCACACACACATATATATATGCGCATATATGTAACAAATAACACATCATTGTTTGCTAGGGGTCAGGTGTGAGGAGGGAAGATGGACCCAGAGTGATGGAATTATTACTGTGTATTCTTAAATCTCATCTATAACCTTTCAACAGTCTTAGAGGGCTAAAAAATGAGATGTGAACTAAAATTGCGCAGATGACATTTGCAGTCAGGAACTGGTTTTTGGAAAAATTAGAGCCACTGTTCATGTTGTAAAAAAAATATAATGCAATAATTTATTATTTTATTTATGATGATGATGTTGTAATTTACCTATCATTCATCACACTCATCATCACAGCTCGTAACTGAAATGTTATCAATGCTCTCCAGCACTTCACTGTCATATTTATTCAGTCACCCTATGGACATTGAGTAGTTGAAGGAAAGGAGTGGATTAGAATTGCAAACTAACTTTTTTCCGTTTAGGGAATCACAAAAACCCACATGAGTATTAGATGGAGATGAGGATTAGACTGGAATATACCTCCGTATTGTGATTGTGAAGATTACCCAAATCTATGCAAGTATTAGGGTTCCTTCAATGGTACTCCAAAATAGTCAATTGTACAGTCTGTTAATTTAAATAATAAAGAAAGAACACACAATAGCAGGAAAGTAATATGTGAAGAAATGACGAGTGAAAACCTTCCAGGATTCTTACCTCATTTCTGAGGAGGGGCAGCCAGGCAGAGAACTTGAACTCTAAGGGTCAATGGATCTCAATGTACCCTATAAGCTCTCTGGTTGCTCCTAAAGCCAGGTTGACAGGTAAGCCACTATTCTGGATATAAGTAGAAGCCATAGAGTGTGACGAAAGTGTGACAGGGCCCCATTAGTCACCCCCTGGCCTGCCATGACTCTTGAAATTGTTAGCATTAGAGCAGGAGTCCCCAAACCTGGAGACCACAGACTAGTACTGGTGTCTGCTGTTAAGTACCAGGCTGCAGAGCAGGAGACAAGCGGCAGGTGAGTGAACAAAGCTTCCTCTGTATTGACAGCCAACTCCCATTGCTCAGCCTCCTGTCAGATCAGCGATCCATGGAAAAACTGTCTTCCACAATACTGGACCCTGGTGCCAGAAAGATTGGGGCTCATTGCATTAGAATACTCTCCCAGGCTTAAGGCAATTGTATTTGTTTTGCTATTTCAATACAAATATGTTAACTAGGAAAAAGAACCCATTAACACCTTACAGGAGAGGTTCTTCAGATAAAGTAGACACAGAATTCCTGGAAAACATCTTCATGTGCAGCAGTATTTGCTGAAAAGACTGAGGAAAATGCCAGAACAAGGGAGAGTCCCAGGTAAGAGAGATCTCGGGGACTTGGTAAAGGTCATCACCACCAGTAAGGACAACTTCCTAAGAAAGTGCAAGGCAGCCATGTCAACCCAATTCATTTCCCATAAACACATAAGCACCATATCTGTGTCTGTCAATGTTGAAATGAGCCCTAGCTGCAGAGTGTTAGACCATCATCTCCTCACTCTGCGATGTTGAAATCCATCTTACTCTTTGCTCTCATAATTTAAACCTTACTAATTCTAAGTTCCTTGGTGACAAGACCTGTTTATTTCAGGTAGCTTTCCTTCCTTTGCTCCCTGGAGGTGCTTAATCATTTTGTAAATGAACAAAATGGGTGAATGAATATGTAAGAGTTTGTTAAGAAGTTCAGACTGATTAGAACACTTCACAACCAAATCCTTTTTAAAGTTTCTCTTTCCCATTCGCCAGCCTGAAACCCCTTAGCCTGTAAGATAAATCTGGGTACCTTGTCAGAGCAGATACACTGACGTAGTACCATTCACACATTTCCTTCCAAGTCTACAGAAGCAGATTGAATGAATAGGGCCATAATGTCTGTTTCTGTCTATACTTGAGGCAATTTTTGCTGGGATATATTTTATTCCTTTTTAACTTGTTTCTTGAGCTACCCTATCATGGTACACCCTCACTCTGCCATGTTGAAAGTTCACCTTATTCTTCTCAAGAAATATTTTCTTCCACTAGAGAAGATCAGGGTTCAGAGACTACATTTCTGAAATTCAGCCTCAAGAACAACTCAGATACTATATAAACATGCTAGCTATTTAAGAGCTGAGATAGGTAATTGGACATAGGTTTCCTTTTCTCTTTTTTGAAATGAGCATCCTCTTTTAAACTTCACAACCACATGCATTAGTCTTTTTTCTTCCTTTGTTTTAAAGTTACTGATGACATCAAAACATCCCCTAAATTATTATTACATATATGCATGAATACATATCACAGATGCCCTTTCCTCTTAAACAGTTTAATAAAGGAAAGAGTTGCATAGACAGAGTTATATCTCAAAAATATTATCTGGGTGTTTTTTACTGATAGTCTTTACTGAAATGACATTTTGTTGTATATTCACTAATGTATGAACACACACACTCACACACCAATTTGTGATTCTGTCTGAAAACTTATATGCTACCCAGAAGCATGAAAATGTTAAGTGGCATTGCTGGTCCTGGCTCCAGTCACATAGTGTCTCTTTTCATTAAAACAGAACTTTTTTCAGCAGCAAGAACACGGCAAGACCTGAAGGAGGTCCAGCCTTTTGGCACAGGAGCATACACAGCCCTACTGTTTAACACTGAAATGCTATTTATTAGATAAACATTACATTGAAATAGCCAAAGACCGTACAAGGCCATTACAAGAGGGAACTTTTTTTCTTCACCACCACTTATTTCTTTTTATGTTATCTTCTTAAAGAAGGACTTTCATACCAGAGTAACCTTGGGGAAAATGAGACCACAAAAAAGGCATTCATGGTGGTGATTTTCTAGACCCTCCATTCTATTATTTGGGGTATTTCCCTTTGAACATGGGCTTTCTTTCCCACACAGCTATGCCTGGCCTCCTGGTTTGCAATGACGTTATGTCTGTGTTGGTGACTTCCCAAACTGCCACTGGGAAAATTAGTGCCACAAATTTAACATAAAGAGCTAAATTCTCGCCTCAGTTGTAACCCTCTAATTCAAGGACTGTATAACTATAAATGTAGTCTTGATGTGGACATTCATTATTTCTTACTATTTGTGGGGACAGTGAAAGAATAAAGGCAAAAATAAAAGCCACATACCAGATGTACATCACCAGTGTTACATCCAGTTCTTCCCAACTTTGTCAACAAGTGCTTATCAGGTGTTTTCTGTTTGACAGAAAGGAAGCCAAACTGCAGTATAAATGAGAAGCAATACTATTTTCAGAGAATTTACAATCTAGTAGGAAGAAAAGGGAAAAATAACTACCAGACACACTTCTAGATGTGTACCAAAAGAAAAATACAAATAAAGGGAATTTTTAAAAGAGCTTACCTCCAGAAGGGAAGGAAGCTTTAATGAAGAAAAATGATTTGAGCTGGGTGTCAGAGAATAATTGAGAGCCAGACACCATGGTACACACCTGTAATCCCAGTGACTCAGTGTAGCAGAGGCAAGAGGATCACACGTTCGACGCCAAAGGCAGCCTGCACAATTTAGCAAGAACTTGTCTCAAAATAAAAAAGTAAACAGTGGGCTAGAGGTGATGCTCAGTGGTAGAGCACTTGCAAAAGCATGCATGAGGCCTTAGGTCCAACCCTCTAGTACAATAAAAAATAAGTAAATAATAAAAATAAAAGAGGGTCTGAGGGTGCAGCTCAGTGGTGGAGTACTTGCCTAGCATGTACAAGGGCCTGGGTTCAACCTCCCCAGGACTGAAAAGAAAAAAAAAAAAGAATAAAAGAATGACTGAAAGTGGAAAAGGTTAAAATTGGAGAAAATAAAGGAAAAGGAGTGTGCAAATATCAGAAAGAAATAATAAAAAGTAAGAAGTTCTGGTGTGCTATTACACAGGAGAGTGACTATATTTAACAATAACATATTATACACATCAAAAAGTTAGAAGAAAGGATTTTGAATGTTTTTACCATAAAGAAATAATAAATGAGGAGACAGGTTAACTCAATTTATATATTGTACAATGTATAGATGTATCAAAACATCAGGTTGTACCCCATTATTATATCTAGTTTTTACATATCAGTTTAAAAATTAATTTAAATTTTAAGAAAAGAAACAAAGAAATGAGGTGCATGTTTGGAGAATAGTAGGGGGACAGGTCTCATTTGGGCAACATGGTCAGGAGTCACAATGACCACCCACCACATTCTGTGTGACTCTTTCTTTTCTTCATGTGGCTTTCCAACTCCAGCTCATGTCAATCAATGTCCCAGGCTTGAAATGGGATGGTTAACTTCACTTATAATTGACATGGCCCAAGAGAGTCAAGACCAAAGAGAAATCAGGTTGGGCCTAATTAGTCAAAAAATTAAAAGGTAGATCACAAGAATATTGAAATAAATCAAATATATATCCCTAAATATGAATAGGAAACTTCAGATTCTTTTTGTTCACTGCCACTTGTGGAAAAATTGAGACTCCGTAAATATTTTTTAAATAATGAATTTAAGTTGGAAAGAATAAAAAACTGATTTTCTTTGCAGTTAGTAAAACTACTGATAAGCTGTTATCTTTTGCTCATTCTATTTTCAAATGGTATTATTTCAAGTCTGTCATATTTTTGCTAACATAAATACATTTTAAACATAGACTATACATTCAAAGATTGTTCATATTCAAATATCTAACCATTTCTTCAGGCATGTATGTCTGCCTTTAGGGCTTGCTTTCATGGGTGGAGATGAGCCGAAATTCTTGGAGTCATCCCACATTTTATTTATTTCAGAGTTGCTGAAACACAGAGTTGTTTTTTCTTTAGTTTCTTCTCAGGCCTCCACTTTTCGAACTGAAATGCTATGACAGGATTTATGCCTATAATTTCCTAACATGACCAAGCAAGATAGAAAAGGTAAGGCAGGAAAGATCAATTGCTACTGAAAATACAACCTCATCACAGTTTATTTCAAAAGCACAAGACTAATGAAAAAAGACTAAGCCTATTTGTTTTTAAGGAAAATCTTTCTTCGGTTCCACTTTAACAGATGATTAATGACGGTGATTTTCTCGTATGTTCCACTGATCTTGCTGGGCTGCCTTCATTGAATTCAAGCAGCAGTTGGGGCTAAATAGTTTTATATCTTCTGGTATCACATGTCCTGGCTCAAATGTAATAACAAGTTTCGAGAGGCTGAATATAAAGAACTCATTTAGAACGGCTGCTCAGGTTGTTTACTACAGACCATGCATACAGTTATTCAGAACTGTAAACTCATTCAGTTACCAAATGGCCTTTTTTTAAAAAAATGAATAAACCTCTTGAAACAGGGAGGTTTTACTTTAATCAGTACCTCGATGTTGAAATTTGCCGTTAGACCAAAGTCCAAATCTGGGGTTTGAGTCTGTGCCATGGCAGAGTAAATGGTCCATCAGTATGGGTGTTCACATTAACCTGCTTCTCTGGTCCTCAGTACACAGCCATAGTCACTGACTGACAACCCCCTAAAAAAGGAAGCACCACTTTATCTGTTAAGGAAAAATGACAGTTGTCAACCTGGAATTGAGTCATGGAAAGAAATGCATGGCTCATTCTATAGCTTTAAAGCAACAATAACCCCAGGAAAATTCTACTTAGTGTACTGGTAACTTCTCTGAGTTTGGTTTATCTTGTTGTCCTTTTATACTTCCACTTGTATAATCAACATTTTATCCCTTGCTTTTCCTTCAGTTTCCTTTTAATTTAAAAAAAATGTAAATTTTTATATTTTCTATCCTGTTTCAGGATTTTAAAAATCTAGGGAGACAAAAAAGTGTGAAAAGTGACCTGTCACAACCTTGAGTGCTGCAGTTTATGTGAGGCAGGAAATAATATTACCTAAATTAAATATGCCTGCAATCTTGCCACTGTGGCATCCAATCCCATCAGATTTCCGAAGCTAAGCAGGATCTCGAGCCTGGTCAGTACTTGCATGGGAGACTACCTGGGAACACCAAGTGCTATAGACTGGAGAGAAGGACCCGGCAACCCACTCCCAGAAAACAATCAGCCATTGAAAACCCTATGAGGAACAGAGAAGCACCAGCAATAGTGTTTCATCTGTTGTACATAGGGTTATGATGAGCCAGATACCGACTTGACAGCACCTAACAACAACAACAATATATCTTTGAATACAATATTTCCATGTAAAATTGTGAGTTCTCCTATCCTGACTGGCAAACGCCTTGCAAAATGGGGTTTCATTACACAATAAATGGAATTTCTGCCACTTTTAATATTCTCCCATATGTATGTTCATGTGTGGATTATAGTCCTCATGACAATGGGCAAAAAGTGTTCAATAATAATATCACTGAACTCCTGCTGCTGGGGAGGGTACGAAATAGGGTTCACAAGAGATTCCATGCATCTGTACTTCTGCACAATGGAGAAATCTATTTTCAGTTCTGGCTCTGAGCAGAAAGCAGCTTTTCCTGCCAGAAGAGGTTTAATACTCCCCTTCCTGTATTTGGTAGACAGAACGCTGCTTCCATAAGGACAACACACAAACCAAAAGATACAGAAGCAGAGGAGAGCCCATAAAAACGAAAGGCTGATCCCGCCTCTGTTAGCACGCAACCATTGTCGTTTGTAAGGAAAGTGGACAACCAGCATCTACACAGCGTGTTGGAGAGAAGCCCAGCCACCAATAAAATTCAAGTGATTTCATAAAAAATAAATTTGAGAAAGCCTAATAAATAAACAAATAAATAATAAATTTTAGAAAACCTAAAAATAAATTTTAGAAAACCTACACTTGAAAAGACTGAGAATAGCCTGCCATTACCTATAGTAGACAACAACATTTTAGGGTGTTGTTTTAATCACACCAAGAGGACCATAACCATTCCCTTTGTCAAAGTTTATTTAATGAAAAGGAACTAGAAACTGGCTTCAAGGAGTTTACATTCTAAAAGTCACAAAGGAGAGAAAATAAAAAATTGAACAAGTAAAAAAATGCCAGGTACTAGTAAAGGTATGAAAAATACAGAACATGTGGATATGTTAGAGGCTGACTTTGAAGAGTGTGTGTTCATCACCTTTCCATCACTATCACAAAATACCCTGATTGTTGACTTATAAAGAAAAGAGGTAATTTTAGATTACAGCTCCAGAGTCCAGTCCATGATCGGTTGATCAGTTGCTTTTGGGTTGTGACAGGTAGCACATCATGACAGGAGCAAGTGATGGAGCAAAACCACTCATCTCACAGCCAGGAAGCAAAAGAGAGAAGAGGAAGAGATGAGGGGCCCATAATCCTCTTTGAGATCATGCTCCTAATTATCTAAAGACCTCCCACTAGCCCCCACCTCTTAAAGGCATCATTATTGCCCAGTGGTCCCACTGTGGGGACCAAGCCTTTAACACAGGTACCTTTGGGGAATACTCGAGATCTGAATGATAGCAGGGTGGGAGCACTAATTTCAGCTAAGCCTCATGGAGATGGCCACAATGAAAAGGGGATATTCTAACTAAACCTGAGTACAGAGACTTCCACCCAGAAAGAGTGAAGTAAAGGTTCCCAGGACAGAAGAAGCTTTATATTAGTTTGCAAGGGCTATTCTAAAAAATACCATAGACTAGGTAGTTTAAAAAATAAAAAATTATTTTCTCACAGTTTTGAGGGTTAGAAGTCAAGATCAAGGTGTTAACAAGATTTCTTTGGAGACTCCTCTCCTTGGCTTGGAGATGGTCATATTTCCTGTTTTCACATCCCTAGGTTTGTGTCTATGTCCAAGTTTTCTCTTTTCAAATGACCTCATTTTACCTTAATTGTCCCTTTAGAGGATATATCGCCAAACCCTGTCCCATTCTGAGTTACTGGGGATTGGGACTTCTACATACAAATTGAGTGAAAAGAATAGTATCCAGCCCATAAGGAGCTGGGTGTGCTGGAGGAGTGGAAAAAGCATTCAGCAGCTGGAGTGTGGGGAGCCAAAGAGAGAAGAGGGAGGATAAGGACTATTCTGTGCTATTCCAGAGTTTAGCACAACCATACACTAAGGCCCTTCCCATGATCGCAGAGGTTTTTTTTGTTGTTGTTGTTTGTTTGTTTGTTTTCGGTACTGGGGGTTGAACCCTGCATGCTTTGCAAGTGCTGGATCACTGAGCTGCACCCTCAGCCCTATTTTTTTTTTTTCACTTTTTTGAGACAGGGTCTCACTAAATTATGCAGACCGCCTGTGGTCTCAAATTTGCGATCCTCCCACCTCCCCTTCCGGAGCCGCTGGGATTACAGGTGTGCGCCACTGTGCCTGGCAATCGCAGAGTTCTATTCAGTGTATTTTATTATCAATAATTTTTGAATGGCACATACTGTATAGTTCTACATTATCTTTAAATCACTGGCATGTAATAATGATAAAATAGTTCTGATATCATCAGTATGACTGTGAGGATTTCACAGGTGATGTGTGTGGGCAGTTAGCACAGTGTCTCAAACATGCTTCCTGCTGTTGTCAGGTGCTGTCGAGTTGGGTCCAACTCATAGCAACCCTATGTACAACAGAACGAAAGACTCCCCGACAGGGTGCCATGACCAGCACTATGTCAGTGCTTCTCTAGACACTTCAGAGCCACTCAGAATCTAAGAAAATACAGTCACCTCCTTCCAGACATGGCCAGGAGACCAGCTTGCTCTGGGGCTTGGCTCCCCGCATAGGGCACCGTGGTGGCCTGGGCTGGGGGAGCATCTACTTCATAGAGACCGGCGGATTTCATCTGCTCCCACCTGCCAGTGCCCAGCCTTTTGCATCCATTCTGCCTGCCTCCCTGGCCTGGAGGTGGCACCTATAGGGAGCCCTACATGACCCCCACCAGAACTAAGTACAAAGGAGCAGGAAGAGATCTTGATTTCTTCTGAAATTACTGGAAACAAACGCCTTGGGCGAACTCCAGAAGGGTTGGCTTTGAGCCACAGTGAGCAGTAAGGATTGCAGCCTGTGTTGACACCAGCGGACACGACCAAAGAGAAGTGGGGGGGGCGGTCACCTGGACCCCTAGGAAAGCTGCAGGAGCCGGCCGGAGCCTCCCAGGGGGTCACAAGAAGAGGCTCCCTTCCCTCAAACTCCTCCGGCCTGGGTGCTCAGCTCTCCCCACCCTCATCCTACTCCAACACAGCCACAGGTCATAGGGGCCCCACTCGTGGACTGGGAACTGAGTCTGCACTCACTATTCCCAAACCTCTGAGGAGTCAAGAGAGGGAAGGATAAGGATAAGGGGGAAAGACGATGACGAAAATAAGCTGAGGAGAAAGGGGAAAGGCTGTGTTCCTGGCATCTACTTGAGAAATCTGAACACATTTTCCAAAAGAAATGTTATTTTTCAAATATAAGCAGAGTAGAAAGAAGGAGGGAGGAGACTATGGAAGGGAAGCCAAGGTTGTGGAAGGTGGGAAAGGGAGGGAAAATAATGTAAAAGGATTAAGGGGTAGAGGATAATCTCAATGTAAATGATGTATAAATACACAGAGAAAAGGGGGAATATAACCCATAATTGCACACGAGATTTACTACATATTACTCAAAGGATTCCATAAACTTTGTAAAGTGATGAAAGTGTAATCAAAAGCAATGTAATTGCTGCACAATGGAAATAGCAAACACCATATTACTTTGTACCCCACCAACATTTATTAATAAAGGGAAAATATTATTTTTCATGGTGATTGAGTCACGCAGTCTCTCTAGTGCTTGTACAGCACTTGTACAGCACCTGAAAGAGCAACGTCTCCTCCACAGTGGATCACCCAGGCATTGGTGGCTAGCCTGGGCACATGGGCTCATACATGGCATCATTTCAATTGGAAAGGATATTATGGCCAAGTGCCATGGAGCATGAGTGTAATCCCAGCTGAGAGAGAGCTGAGAGGCTGAGGCAGGAGGACACAAGCTCCAGGCCAGAGGCAGCCTGTACAACTTAGTGAGAACCTGTCTCAAAATAAAAAGTAAAGAATGGGCTGGAGGTGCCGTTCAGTGCTAGAGCAGTTGGAAAGTATGTGTGAGGCCCTGGGTTCAACCTCTAATATTGGAAGAAAAAAAAAAAAAGACCTTATGAGCTCAGTGGAGATTCAGTACATATTTATAGAATGTTTCCTTCCCTCGACCAAATATGGTAGGCAGAATATGACCTATGTACCAAAGATATTCATGTCCCTGGAACCTATGTGTATAGTGCCTTACTTGGCAAAAAGGACTTTGAGGATGTGGTTAATAATAAGGGCCTAGGGATGAGGAGACTATCCTGGATCACTTAGGTGAACCTTAGGTAAACCTTTAGAACTCTACTTACGAGATTTCTAAAAACAAAGAATCTTTTCCTGCTGAAACAAATTAGAGGGAGATAAGTCAATGAAGCCTGCAGCTGTAGCATTGTGGCATCTGATCCCATCAGATCTCTCAAGCTAAGCAGGGCCGGGCCTTGTTAGTACTTGGATGGGAGACCATCTGGGAACACCAGATACTGTGGG
Source organism: Pedetes capensis (assembly GCA_007922755.1). NCBI lineage: Eukaryota > Metazoa > Chordata > Mammalia > Rodentia > Pedetidae > Pedetes > Pedetes capensis. The sequence goes on along the minus strand of VMDO01014196.1, from coordinate 11,978 downwards.
CTTGGGAGAAGGACCCGGCAACCCACTCCCAAAAATCAATCTGCCATTGAAAACCCTATGAATAGCAGAGAAGCACTGACAAAGTGTTTCGCCTGATATATGTAGGGACACTAGGACTCAGATGCTGACTCGATGGCACCTAACAATAACGACAAGTCAATGAAAGAATGGCAAAGAGATACCACATTACTGTCTTCGAAGACAAAGGAAGAGGGCAATAAACTAAGAAATGGATTCTTACCACCACCACCCCTCAGCGCCTCCAGAAAGGAATGCAGCCCTGTGGATACCTTGATTGTAGCCCATGAAACTCATGTGTACTTATAACCTACAGAGCCATAAGATAATAAATTCATGTTCCTAAGTTATTAAGTTTGTTATAATTTATGGTAGCAATCTAAAATTAATAAACCATTGTTTTAGTAAGACTTTTGATCTCTGTGACAAATACCTGAGGAAAAAACATGTTAAAGGAGGAAAGGTTTATTTTGGCTCATGGTTTCAGAGGTTTCAGTCCATAGTTGCTGGCTCCAATATTTCTGAGCCAGAGGTGAGGTGATATGTCATGGTGGAGCAGAGTTGCTCACATAATGGCAGCCAAGAAAGAGAAACAAAGACAGGAAGGGGCCAGAACAGGATATAGCCCCCAAGGACATGTCCCCAGTCTTACTACCTCAGGCTAGGCTTCACCTCTTAAAGTTTCCACCACCTCCCAAAGTAATGACACTAGTTGGAGAACAAGCTTCAGCACATGACCTGGTAGAAGACATTTCATATTCAAACCATAACATTTCTCCCCTAACCCTCAAAGGCTTATATCCATCTCCTAATGCAAAATGTTTTGAGTCTATCACCAAGAGTCCCCAAAGTCTCAACAGTTCTGTAGTACAGGTGGTTCCTCCAGGCTTGACATAATCATCGTCACCTTGAAAGAGCACACATATGGAGACCAAGGAGGCCTTAGCACACAGTCATGGCAATGAAATAAGCAAAACTACACAGCAGAGAGTTAGGCCCATGGTGATGGTAATGGGGATATTAACTTTCTCTCTTGGGCGGAGGGGGAAAGGAGGGTCACACAGATTCTCACAAGACCGTCACAAAGCCCCTATTAGACCCTCTCCTTAGGTGCCAATCACACCTACCTCATGTCCCAGTTGTGTGTGATGCTGTTATGTTAAAGGTGAACAATTGGCTGGGGATGGGACTCTTTGGTGGTGCTGCCTGGGTCACCCACGCTCCCATAAGTAAGCCAAATAAATGCATTGGTTTGCCCAGTTGCATTTGATGAAGTTCTTTCTTTCTGTACCCTCTCTGTCCAGGGTGAATGGACATTCCCTTTACATCACCCACCCCAGGAAAAGTAGTTCACACAACAAGTTCCAACATTGTTCAAAATAAAAAAAATTTTTTTTTTTTTGGTGGTACTGGGGGTTGAACCCAGGACCTCACGCTTGTGTGCTTTGGTAGTGCTGTACCACTGAGTTGCTCCCCTAGCCCATTTTTTTACTTTTTGAGACAGGGTCTCGCTAAATTACTCAGACTGCCTCTGGTCTTGAACTTGCGATCCTCCTGCCTCAGCCTCCCAAGTCGCTGGGATTACAGACGTGCGCCCCCGCGCCCAGATTCATGGCTCAAAATTTTAAATCCAAAGTCTCCCCTAAGACTCAAGGCAAACTTAACTATGAGCACCTGTAAAAATCAAATAAACACATCATATACAATGGCACACAGTAAATATTCCCATTCCAATAGAGAGGAATGGGGAATAGAAAGGAGTGATAGGACCAAGCAAAACTGAAACCCAGTGGGAAAATATTAAATCCTGTAGCTCCATGTCCAGCATCAGGGCAAGCAGTGACATGATGTGAGCTCCCAAGAACTTGGGCAACCCCAACCCCATGGCCTTGCCTGTTGCAGCCCACATGACTTCTCTCTCGGGCTGGCTTTTCCCACTGCTTGCAGCTTTCCTCACCATATGTCCCATTTTCCTGGCATCTCCAACTTCATCATTGCAGCTTCATACACCACACTCCCTGGGGCTGCCTGCAGGGATTCCAACCTTGCCCAAATTAGTTCATCTTCTAGGCCTTCCTTTGAAATTTCAGTGGAAGCTTCCATGGCCCTGTAACTCTTGTGTTCTGCATGCCTAATGAAAACAGCACCATGTGCAAGACACCAAGGTCTGCTGCCAGCTTGTGCAGTCTCTGGGTCCTTTGAACTATGGCTGCATTAGGTTTTGAGCACCTCGATATCTGAATGCGGGGAAAGACTTCAATAGGGTGCTCTTGATCCCTCTTCTCCAAGCAAAGTTTTTTGTAAATTAGTTTACTCCTTTACATGTTTGAGTCTGTGATGGGTAGGGCCAGGCCAATTCCTGAGATGCACCCAAAGCATCCTTCTCAGTGTCCTGGGACAAAGTGCATAGCTTCTTTTAAAAGGGGCTAATCTCTCCAGCAGTCACATTTTCCTCTCCCCCAACTTCACACTGGCTTCTTTTCTAGTAAAATTGCAAGTTTTTCAGACCATTCTGCTATGCTTTTTGCTCCCAATTCTCACTATAAACCTGGCTAAAATCAGCCAAAAATACCCATGTGACAACCTAAGTGCTAAGTACCTTGAAATTACTTCCACCAGATTAATTACTCGATTGCCATTAAATTCAGCTTCCTACAAAGTCTCCCAAAAAGTCTCAGGGTATAGACAAAATATAGACAACTTATTTTTCACAATGTAAGATGAACAGCCTCTTGTTCAATTCACAACAGAGTCTTTGTTCCCATCTGGAAGGTCACAAGCCTAGCTTTCACTGTCAGTGTTTCTGTTGGCATTCTGGTCTTCTGAGTTCACACTAGAATCACCCATTAAGCTGTACCTATAGCATTCTAAGTTTTTTCTAGCCTATGTCTCGAAACTCTCTGAAATTATTCCTCAAAACTACATCCAACTGCTTCTGAATCACATTTTTGGGTAGTCACAACAACAATCTCACTTCTCTGGTACCAATTTTCTGTTTAGTCAGACTTGTTATTTGTGTGACAAATACCTGTGAAAAATAACTTAAAGAAGGAATGATTTCTTTTGGCTCATGGTTTCAGAAGTTTAGGTCCATTGTCATTGGCTCTATTGTTTCTAAGCCTCAGATGTAGTGATATGTCATGGTGGAAGGGTATGGTGGAACAGAATTGCTAACCTCATGGCAACCAGGAAGCAGAAGCAAAAGAAGAGCCTCGGACGCTGTGGCACATGCCTCTTATCCCAGTAACTCAGGAGGTGGGAGCAAGAGGATCACAAGTTCAAGGGCAGAAGCAGCCTGTGTAACTTGGTGAGATCCTATCTCAAGATAAAATTTTAAAAATGGCTGGGAGTATTGCTCAATGGTAGAGCATTAGACAAGCATATGTGAGACCCTGGACTCAACCCCAAGTACTACAAAAAAAAATTTTTTTTAAACAATGATAGGAAGGAGACAGGGCAAGATATAACCCCAAAAGTCACAGCCCCAGTGTCCTACTATCTCCAGCCAGCCTCCACCTCCTAAAATTTTCACCACTTCTCAAAATATTGCCACCACCTAAGGATTAACCTTTCAACATATGAGCCTGTATGAGATGTTTCATTTTCAAACCATAACATCACTAAAGTAATGCATGTTTATTTTAGGAACTTCAGAAATCTGAGGGGAAAAAATAACATTTAAAATGGAAAAAAATGTCATCCATAGTTCTACTATCCCACAATATTTATAATTTCACTTTTTGAGGTACATTGTTTCAGTCTTCTTTTTTCTTACAAAATAAAGTCCATTTTTAAAACATAGGTAGAAGTTTTCCCCATTACAAATAGAGTCATTTTTCACATATTATTTTTATGATCTACTTCTTTTCTATATCTTGTGGATATTTCCCTACACCATTATATGTTTTCTATAGCAGGATTATTTGGGCTACATGACACTCCATCTTTATAATTATAAGATCAAAATCATATTAAAATTGTTTTTAAATTAACTATGTTGTATTCATTTACAACTGTACCACTCTGGAATTCGATCTTGTCAGATTTTGGAAGCTAAGCAGCTTCGGGCCTGGTTAGTCCTTGGACGGGAGACCACCTGGGAATACCAGTTTCTGCAGGCTTGGGAGAAGGACCTATCAGCCCACTCCCCAAAAAAATCAGCCATTGAAAACCCTATGAATAGCAGAGAAGCACTAACAATAGTATTTCATCTGTTGTACATTGGGTCACTATGAGTCAGATACCAACTCGATGGCCCCTAACAACAACAACAATCTTCCCTCAACTGTTTTCTGAGTTTTACAGTTGTTGTTGTTAGGGTATGTCAAGTTGGGTCTGACTCATAGCGACCTTGTGTATAGTGGAATGAAATACCCCCTAATTCTGTGCCAGGCACACAATATAATTTATGTTTAAACCCATTGCTTCAGACACTATGTCAATCCATCTAGTGGAGGGTTTTCCTCTTTTTGTTGTTGTTGACCTGCCACTCTCCCATATATGATGTCTTCTCCAGGGATTGGTCCCTCCTGACTACACGTCTAAAATTCTTAAGCCACCGTTTAGCCATTCTTGCTTCCAAGGAGCACTCTGGTTAAACTTCTTCTAGGACAGATCTGTTGGTTCTTTTGGCAGTCCATAGTATATGCAATAATGGTCTCCAGCACCATAATTCTAAAGCATCAATTCTTCTCCTATCTCCCTTGTTCAATGCCCAGCTTTCACAACCATATGATGTCACTGAAAATACCATGGCATAAGTCAGAAGAACCACCGTCTTCAATTTGACATCTTTACTTTTTTTTTACTTCAAAGAGATCTTTGCCACAGCTTTTCCCAAAGTAATGCATCTGTTGATTTCTTGACTGCTGTTTCCAGAGGTGTTGATTATAGAACAAAGTAAAGCAAAATCATGGACAACCTCAATCTTTTCTCTATTTATTGTGAAGTTGCGTACTGACCCAGTCATAAGGATTTTTGTTTTGTTGCTGTTGAGTCGCAATCCATACTGAAGGTTATGATCCTTGATCTTCATCAGTAAATGTTTTAAGTCCTCTTCACTTTCAGCAAACAAGAGTTGTGTCATCTGCATAACACAGGTTGTTAATGAGTCTTCCTCCAGTCCTGATCCCATGTTCTTCTTCATAAAGTTCAGCTTCTCTGGTTATTTGCTCAGCATAGAAATTGAAGAGGTATGGTGAAAGTATACAGCCTTGACACACACCTTTCTCAACTTTAAACCAGGCAGTGTTTCCTTGTTGTGTTTGAACAACTGTCTCCTTGTTCATGTACAGATACCTCATGAGTACAATTAGGTGCTCTGGTATTCCCATTCTTTGAAGTGTTATCCATAATTTGTTATGATCCACACAGTCAAATGCATAATCAATAAAATATAGATATCTTTCCAGGATTGCCTGCTTTCAGCTAATATCCATCTGACATCAACAATCATGTCCCTGGTTACCTGCCCTCTTCTGGATACAGCTTGATTTTCCAGCAATTCCCTATCCATATACCGCTGCAGTCGCTTTTGAGTGATCTTTAATAAAATTTTGCTTGCATGTGATATTAATGATATTGTTTGATAGTTTCTACATTCAGCTGGATCCCCTTTTTTGGGAATAGGCACAAATATGGATCTCTTCCAGTCAGTTGGCCAGGTAGCTGTTTTCCAAATCTGTTGGCATAAACAAAAGTTTTTCTATATGGATTATGAAGCCCCTTTAATTGTTAAAGGGCAGAATTTCCTGACTTTTAGCAATAATTAGCAAGAGATCTTCAAGGTAGGAAGTGCAAATAGGTATGATCCTTAATACCAACAGTAATCAATTAGCTGTGGCTGCCTGGAGCACAATTTGAGAAAAATTCTGAGACCACATCCAGACTCATCAGGAAAGAATGCTTTGATCAGTTGTTACTACCATGAATCACAACTATGACAGAGGGTGCTGCAAATAGATGAAGAATGAAGACCAGCTCTGCATATCAGGGAACAGAGTTGGAACCTTGGAGGGTAAGTTTTCTTTAGCTAAGAGAAATTCCTTTTATTAAAGAAGAAAATATATTTAAAAATTAATTGTTGACCTTATAATTTACACTGTCATTTCTGTAGGATACTTGCTCTCATTTTCTTCAAATGTTCATCACTCTGTAGGGTTCTGAGACCTTTGACATCCAGGTTGTACTCCATGAGGCACATTCTGGCTTATCTGTGCACTTTCTAAAATACTCTGCCCAGCCAGGCGTGGTGGCGCATGCCTCTAATCCCAGTGACTTGGGAGGCAGAAGCAGAAGAATTAAAAGTTCAAGGTCAGAGGCAACCTGCATAACTCAGCAAGGCACTGTCTCAAAACAAAAATAAAATAAAATAAAAATGGGATGGGGTGCAGCCCAGTGGCAGAGCACTTGCCAAAAGTATGTGTGAGGTCCTGGGTTCAACCCCCAAGTACCAAAAATCAATCAATCAATCAACCAATAGATAAATGAAATACTATGCCCAGAACTCCTTGGAAAGTGGCAGAGTAGGAAACAACTCAGACAAACATATCCCTAAGTAATACTGGAAACAAAGAAATAGAATTAAAGCCACAAACCAAGATTAGGCTTGAACACCTTATTAAGTCCAAGAAAAACAGTGGAAGTTCATCTAACAAGTATGGTACCACCAAAAAGAAAGGAAGGCAAAGAACCTAAAGAAGATGTCCCCCATGGCAGAAACTCTAGTACTAACTAAAAACTCACAGGCAAGGACAAGTAAATTTTTATTATGTATTTGAAAAACTAAAATTGATAATGTAATAATTTTTGCAGAAATAAAAGTTAAAATATTTAATTGACTAATGTTTAAGGAATGTAGCTTTAGTGCAGAGTAATATATTATATATGTATATGCATATATACATTTGTTGTTGTTGTTAGGTGCCATAAAGTTGGGTCTGACTCAGAGCGATCCTATATACAGCAGAACGAAATACTCCCCGACATGTGCCATGCCCAGCAGCATGTCAGTGCTTCTCTGCTATTCACAGGGTTTTCAATGGCTGATTATTTTGGTAGTGGGCTGCCAGGTCCTTCTCCCATTTTTGTGGTGCTCGGGATTGAACCCAAGGCCTCCCAGAGCACATAGTAGCAGTGTGCCAACTGAACTAAACCCTGGCCCATATATACATACAAACAGTAAAACATAATTACAAATGGTCAATATATTCTTGAGCTGTTCTAACTTATTATGCATCTCTAATTACTTTTCCAAATGTACATGAAACCAAAAATCACAGGGCAGAATAGAGTTGAACAGTGCCTACTCTTCCTTTAGAAAACTATGTGGTCTTAAATTAAAACCTCATATAAGACTCACTTGGTCCCAGAAGTGGCTCTCATGGCTGCAGATTAGAGACACCTATAAAGTTATAGGGTTTTGTGCTTGTTATTTTGTCTTTCTTTGTTGTTGTTTTTATTAATTCCAAAGTTTGCCAATTAAATCAAGCTTTCTTAAAAAAAAAAAAAAAATCTCCAGAGGAGCCTAATGAGAGGCCAAATTGAGTCCTAACTAATTCTAATACAGTTTTGCCTACCACCCTCAATTCTCTAACAACTCCAGAGAATATCAGCTGGTAGGATGAAAACTGACTATGAGCTAAGAAAACTAAATTCTTCCTGTTTTGCTTTTATCAGATAATTTCTCTCTGTTCCCAGCTGAGCCATGAGCCAATACTTTCTCATATATGCAAATTGTAGGTGATAGTTCCAAGCTAGGTGAACATAAGAGAAGCAAAGTGCCAAACGAAAACTAAGAGGTCAAACGTGTGAGTAATAAAAGTATTGCTTCAATTGTGTTCATCAGTCCAAAGCTATGAAGACTTGGTTCCAAGAGTACAGATGTTTTCCAACAAAGTAAGAGCATTTGGTACTTTTTTTTTTTTCTTGCAGATGGCAAGAGAAAGTCCATTTGCTTAAGAAGCCACTCCTTCTCTGATGTGGTTAATTATGACCTCTTGGGGCACATACCCATCTTATCAAAATCCATCTGGATGATGCTCTCTCTTGGAAGGATACCTCCTGGGCTTTACCATGAGTGTTGTTCTCATGCCAACAGTGTTCTTGACACTGTGTAATCCCAGAAAGACAAGGTTCTGCTCCAGTGACTTGAAACTCAAATAAGACAGACTCCACACCCAAGACACACAGCTATTGTTTAGAACGTGGACAAATCTGAAGACCATACGCTTCATTTTCATTTTTCTTCATCTTTTCTTTTTTTGTCCATCAGCCCATAGGTTTACATTTTTTCTCCTTTTTTCATTTTTTTCTGTGTTACCAAGTAGAACTTACTAAGTGTAGGGTGAAGATATTTTTTTTCTCAAAAATGCCAAACAAAGCCTATAAAGAAAAAAGTGAAATTCCCCTCTTATCAGTTCAGTAGCAGCAGTGAAGTTTGTGTCATTCCAGACTTTTTTCTATGCATATTCTATACCTAACTTTCAGCATTGCTTTTTATTAAAAATCAAAACAGCTTGACACAGAGACCTTCAAACAAAATGAGTTATGTAAAATTTCTAGGAAGGAAGATTCAAATCAATCTGGTAGATTCAAAGGGAAAAGATCCAACAGATAAGCATGAGCAATAATAGGAAAAGAAGAAAATAAAACTAGAAAGAAATAGAAGTAAAAGACATCAAAGAGCAAAGAATTAAAGGAAGACTTCACTATGGTCCAGAGAGATTTAAAAAGGCAACAAAGGCAAAAGAGAAAAAAATGTAAACACCTATTTTATCCTCAGTAGTATACCAAGGCATAGGATAGTGGGTGCTTAATAAATATTTGTTTACTAAGTGTATACCCCAGGCTGAAATTTAGCTCAGTTTGTAGAGCACTGTTCTGCAGTCTCTGAGGTCCCAAGTTTGTTTCCCAGCACCGCAAAAGTGGGAGAAGGACATGGCAATGCCAAAACAATCAGCCATTTAAAACCCTATGAGGGTCACTGTAAGTGGGTACACGACTCAACAGCACCTAACCATGTAGTCTCATTCTCACTCTATGATCTAGATCAAGTTGGAACTAAGGAAGCCAGAGACAAGTTCATAATAGTTAATGATAAATTAATTCAATAAAAGAATTTTGACATTTAGAAAAATGATGTTTTGTGCTAACTCATACACATAGAAGAATATAGGTAAAATATATTTATATTTGATAAAATTATATGAAAAAGCAAAAATATACTGGATGATATGGAAGATATGAGGGGAAACAAAGCATTTTTCAGGGAAGACAGCCAGACAGGATGAACTGGACAGGCCAGGGGGTTGAATGCACTTTTGCAGCATCCCAGTATGTGTCAGGTCTTCCAACTGAGTGATTCTATTCACCCACCTGACAACTCTGCAAAGGAGGGATTAATGGTCTTTATTTTAAGGATCTACAAGAGCCCAGCAAGGTAGTATGCAACTATAGTCCCAGCAACTTGGGAGGCTGATGCTGGGGGAATCACAAGTTCAAGCTTAGCCTAGGCAGCATAGCCAGACCCTTTCTCAAAAACAAACAAACAAACAAAAACTGGAAGCATGGCTCAGTGGTAGGGTGCTTGCCTAACACATATGAGAACCCGTGTTTGATCCCAAGCACTGCATAAATAAATAATAAATGATAATAAAGGCTAAGAAAGGTTTGGTATCCCAAACCTCTTGGCTAGTAAGTAGGAGAAACCTATTTTAAGCCCAGATGTAACCCCTACGCCCAAGCCTCATTCCAGCTGAACAGTGATCCCTCCAGGAGCTGTATGTCATGGGAATGTGCTTATGCAAATGATAAACAGTACCATAAAGACTTGCCACACAGAGCAGGTTACAGAAACCATTAGCATGGGCGTCACATGAAAGCATGATCTGAGCCATAGGGGCATTTTAACAGATCCTTAAGTGGTTGGTATGCATAACAATGTTTGAACAGCATTTTTCCCTAGAACTCAGCATTACCCATTTGGGGGAATTTCAAGAATTCCCTAAAACTGAAAAGCCTAAAAATAGTGAAAAGCTACTCACCATTAGGTCTCTTGCCATTTGCATGTTGGACCTGGTGGTCATTTCATCTTTGTTATGTGCATATCAAAAGGTTCAGATGGTGTGCTATGATTTGGATGTGGTTTATTCCCCAGGATTTCATGTGTTGGAAGCTTGGAGTTCAGTGTGGCAATGTTTTGAGGTGATGGGGCCCTTTAGAGGTGGGGCCTAGTGAGCAGTTTTTAAGTCATTAGGGACATGCCCTTGGAAAGAATTAATGCTGGATTATAGAATGAGATGTTTCCTGCAAGAGAAGGTTGTTAAAAAGTAATTGAGATTGGACCCTCCCCAATGTCTGGCTTACTGTTTCACCATGTGATCTCTCCTGCTCACACATACCCCTGCCATGACACCATCTTCCCTGAGGCCCTCACTAGAGCTGAGCAGAAGCCAGTGCTAACCTCTTGGACCTCCACAACTGTGAGCTAAATATATCTCTGGTCTTTATAATTTACCCAGCCTCTGGTATTTCGTGGTAGCAATGGAAAGTGGACTAGTACATAATGGAACAGAGTAAAACAAGTCAAAAGACTGGATTACTCTGATTATGTATGGAGTGGACCAATGCTTGTCAGCAGTATTCACTGAAAGGTCAGTTCTCTACTTAAGTTCTTTCTTTTCTTTCCTATGCAAAGACATATAAAAGCCAATGCTATTCTGGTCTCTATTGCTCAAATCTCAAAAACAACCTCTCATAGGTTGAGTGTGTTGTATAGTGGAATGGAAAAGTGTTTGTAGGAAACACATTCTGAGTTTCTATGCATTGCTAGAATTTAAGGAAGACCCAGAAAACTGAGGACCTCATCCTAGTATGTCCCTTCCCACTCACCAAAAGATGCATCTGGCTCCAAACAGATGGAAGTATGGAGCTGTCAAGGCTTATAAGATCTGTCATCCAGCCACCCAATGGCCTTGAGAAAGCCACTGGTCTTTTCTGTGGCTCAGTCGCCTCCCCTGTAAAATGGGTCTCACCTAGTTCACAGGGAAACCAGGAGTATTAATTAGTGTTTGTACAGCTATGAGATTCCCTAGATGAAAGTAGCTATATAAGTATAAACGATTATCATTATCATCATCATTATTATTATTACTCAAAGTTTGAATGACAGTTTAAGCATGGGATTATATGTCACTCTCTTGGAGATGATAGATTTCTGGATAAACAAAAAGAGCTGTAGACTATTATTACACACCTGCCTTTCCCATGTCTGTTCAGGAATGCATCATCAAGTTTTCTGGGTTAATAATGCAAAAAGACTTCCTTAGATTGCTAGAGATGAATTCAGGTGACATAATAATGATCAAAGACTAGAAAATGTCTTGAGCTGTGTATCGCTAAGATCAAGTAGCTCCTGCTATGTGTGTGAACTGTAATCACCTGGTAAACAGGGATGGAGACCATTCTGAACCTAGCCTGCCACTGAACCAAATTATCAAGTCAGTCCAATTAAACATTGGCATTTTCTTTTTAGACATACTACAAATGAAAGTATAAGTAAATGCTAAGAGAAATTTAAATCTCCCCCAGATGATCCCACCACACAACAAAGTAAAAGAAATCTGTGGGGGATTAAGGCCACTTCTTTTCACCCTGAGTAAAATGAAATTGGTCTCACAGCAGATGTTGAGTCCTTCCTTTTTTTTTTGCTGGGCTAGGTCCTATATAGTGTGTGTATAATGAGATTGGAAGTCCCAGGTGCCAGCCAGGCAGAGCTGCCATACAGAGCAATCAGAAATTTTGGAAAGAATAAATATAAGGGGTACCCCTATGGCTTTAAGGGGGTCTGTGAACTCCCTGAAATAGCCTGAAAACTTTTATGTGCATGTGAATTTTTCTAGGAGGTCACAGCTTTCAGAGATTTTCAACAGATTCTGTGGCCCAAAAAGATTAAGATCCAA